>CAJHQQ010000093.1:0-260000 GCA_905132885.1 Moricandia moricandioides
CCCCGTACCAGTCCGCGTACCACGAACCTCGGGCTGTAACATTGTCCCATGTTTCACACTCGCTCTGATCTTCCATCCACAACCGCTAACCCGACATGTTGCCACAAGGAGAGTTTTCGTTGATTTGTATATTCTGAAAGAAAACCTACCCCTCACTGCTGCCAACCGCAGCTCTGAAAGCAGTGCATCCTTGCTAACAAAACTCTGGTTGACATAGATACTGGTACCATCCGATTTTCCTCCTTCAATAGCATTTGTCTTACCATATGTCATTTCGATTTCTTCAAAACAAATATTATCATCATCTTCCTCGTCCTCATCTTGAACCTTTCCATAAAGACTGTAATCACCACCATTCTGATCTGTTTCACCAACAATAGAGTTATCAGCATCCTCCTCCCCATTTTCCTCCTCCCCATCTTGATTTTCATCTTCAACAAACTCATTATCACCAACATCTTCAAAACATTCATCAGTTTCATCATTATCACCAACATCTTCTTCCCATTCACCAGCTTCATCATTATCACCAACATCTTCAAACCATTCACCAGCTTCTTCCCTTTTCTCTGAAACCGTTTCCACCTTGCTGCGGCTTGATACACAAAGACATACTCTATGCGTTTTGAGTATCTCGAGCAAGTTTCGAACTTGTCTATCACTTGTAACATAAATGGGAGGACTGCCTGGAGCCATCATCATTTCTGCTGGTAATGAGTAGCTAATCTCCACAGTCACTGTTCTCATGTCCAGGTTATAATCTTCTTGAGCCATTGCAACAAGTTCAGCATGTGTTGAATCTTCATTCAATAAAAACAATCTTGCTCCTTTGAGATCATCAACCACAAAATCCCAACGGCAATCTTTAAACAACCATTCTCCATACACTGCATGTAACTGACGAATCATCTGCAAATATTCAAAATAAAACACATTAGTAAACATAGAGAAAATGAAGAAGTTCACTAAACATTGCCGCAGACGACATAGAAGTAAGTCGTCCATAAGACTTAAAGGTAAGTCGTCTAAAGAGGTCACTTTTGCAATTGAAAATTAAATGGGACGACTTAATTCTAAGTCGTCCGGCTTTGTTTGTTAAAAAAACTCCAGACTTATATATAAGTTGTCTACGAAAAAGGGTTAGTTTTGCATTTGACCGAATCGTGTCAGATCTTTGACTATTGCTGGACGACTTATGATTCAGTCGTCTCTCTGAGAAAGTTAAAATTTCAATATTTTATTCAAACTAGACGACTTAAACGTAAGTCGTCCTAGGTTAGTTTTGTAATGGAAAAATAAAATTTGAAATTTAACTTTCTCCAGACGACTTAATTGAAAGTCGTCCAGCCAGACGACTTAATTTAAGGTCGTTCGGGTGAAGCAAGGTTTGACCAGAAAACTTGGGAAAATTTCTGGACGACTTTGCTTTCCCAGACGACTTTAAATTAAGTCTTCTGGCTGGACAACTTTCAATTAAGTCGTCTGGAGAAAGTTAAATTTCAAGTTTTATTTTTCAATTACAAAACTAACCTAGGACGACTTACGTTTAAGTCGTCTAGTTTGAATAAAATATTGAAATTTTAACTTTCTCAGAGACGACTGAATCATAAGTCGTCCAGCAATAGTCAAAGATCTGACACGATTCGGTCAAAATGCAAAACTAGCCCTTTTTCGTAGACAACTTATATATAAGTCGTCTGGAGTTTTTTTTTAACAAACAAAGCCGAACGACTTAGATTAAGTCTTTCGTTTTGACCAGAAGACTTATCAGTAAGTCTTCTACATACAGATGACTTACGAGTAAGTCTTCTACTCGAACAAATCTTGAAAAAAATTCAAATTCATACCTTAAACTAGGTGAGATGACTTCGTTTGCACACAGGGTCTTCTCCAACCACCCAGAACCTCAAACGAAAGCAACCGTAAGTCAAAACGAAAGAAATATGGCTCTGTCAACCATAAAATATTTTGAATCAAAAGCTTGAGTTTATTGGATGAATATGGAGAGAAAGTGAAAGAAATGTTGTTTTTAGTTCATAACAGGTAGTACAACATTGTTGAAGTATTCAGTAAATGGCATTAAAAGCTCCAAACAGGTAGTACAAGGTTGTTGAACTATTCATGGTAGTGCCAATATTGTAAATACTTGAAGATGATGAGGTTGAGACAGTAAAGAAACCATTTTCGAAAAACCAAAAAAAATAGTTAATGGCATTTTTGTAGATAAAATGCAGGTGTGGGGTGAAAATCTCAAAAAAAAAATGAGTCAAAAAGAAAAGGTTAGTTTTCTGTTTGACTCCAAGTTTTGAGTTACTTTTGCAAAAAGCCCTTATTTTATTGTACCTAACTCGAAAATATATTAGTAAGTAATAAAAATTAATAACAAAGTAAAATGTAATAAGCAAATCACTATATATTAATAATATTGAATAATAAATATAAACAATAATATTTTAGATTTACACAATATATAACACTAAAATAAAATTATATATATTTGTAATAATATCTAATACATTTATCAAATATAAAAATATCCACACGGACGTGCGGATTAAAATCTAGTAAACTCTTATAAAGCTCCTTGTTTGATCATGGTCGAAAAATGAAAGTTTGTGGCCATGAAGATTTGCCTGTTCATTTGCATGCTGGTGCAGATACAGACGTCTTGGATGCCTTCTGGATGTCCTAGAGTATTTTTTTGGATTCAATAGAAAGGTTTGATTCGAACCAAATTGAAGAGGTTGGTAGCTTTCTATAATTGATGTCAGCTTGGCCAATTTTTGGAAATTGATTGCATCTTGGTATTCCAATGACCAATTCTTCTGATTTTTGGTTTTCTGGAAATCTAACAGATTCATCTTGAATTCCATGATTGGTTCTGGATATAGCTGCTTTATGGTTGGGCTGAAATCCACTTGAAAGGACTGATACTCGCAAATGGATGAGCTGGAAAATCTCCAGTTTGTAAAATCCATAACTTCTTGGTCTGTAAAGATTTTCTTATGATTCAAATTACTAGAGATGGATTTTTTATTTGGCTTTCTACGGAAAGTGGTTTCATGATATAAGGCCTTCTGGTTTTTGAGATATTTGACTTGGAATGAACCTCTATCGTTGGTGTCTCGTAGATGGCCGGTTTGAAAGGTTTGGTGAGACTCTGGTTGAACCATGGATTTGAGGGCCGTAACAGTGTCACTCCTCCAGTCCAAATAATCACTCTTGATTCCTATGCATACACCCCTTTTGGTAGATGAGATCCCCCTAATATAAATCCCAAAGATGTTTTCCTTCCCAAACAAGAGAATGTACGACGACGCTAGTGATCCTGATAACCACGTGGATCGTACAAACAACGGATGCTCACTATATCATTCCAGAAGAAACTCAGAGAAGCCACAATTTTCAAGTATTTTGGTTTGGTGCCCGCCTTGCAATAGGATACCACTCAAATTACCCTATGAGAAAGTTTACTCTCTCAAATAAGAGGATCAATTGTAGTACTTAGTGTTTGAATCCACAAAGAGATGGTAACAAAATAGACTTATAAATACTAAGATTAAGCTAGGAAAGTAATTATAAAGTAGTAAAAATAGAGATGAATGGAGAATTGATTTGTAAAATTATGAGAATGAATAGCTATATCTGGGGTTTTCAGGTTGTAATACAGATGCTACGGGTGTGTGGTAAACCATCCTAGTACTTGAATATTAAAGAAATATATCCAGCTATCGATTTGAACCTAATCAAATGACTAAGTCTTTGGTCCAACCATGAATCTGCAAGCAAAGAACGAGTGTCGATCAATACTATTGTAAGAGTGTCGATCAATACTACCTTAGACAAACAATATCGTCCTAATCGATATGTTCACTAAGTTAACATAGACCAGCTTTCGCAAGCATCTAAAAACTTAGCTCAACAGAATTATAATCAGGTATAGTTCCCACCGTCATATTTATCTACATCCTAAGTTCAGGGTTCTAGTTAGCTACTCTAGAATACAAACAATTAGATCAATTCTGATGAAAGATCCTTATGGATTCATCCTAGCAGGTCGATGTTTAGCAATACATATAAACTCTTATAAAAACCTCAATCTAACAAGGAGAACTACTCAAACAAGATCAAGCAAAGCATAATATATATTTGAATAGAATACATAAATATAATAAGGTTAAGAGACAATGGAGTTCCAATTTTATCTCTGAAAGAGTCTTGATCTTCTCTCCAAAACTACTAACACCCCTACAATAATATAAAAGCTTCTAATGATTCTTATATCTTCTCAAAAGATGGCAAATCACATAACTAAATATGTATTAGGTCGTCCAAGGGTAGTCTTGTAATTATGTGGGACTTTTGGGCTTCAAGTCGGTCACAAACAAGTCGTATCATTCACTCGCGTCACTATCGATCGATGCCAACAAGGTGTTGTTAATCGACACACTTCCAAAATATCGACTTTGACTTCTGATTCTTCAATAGCTACGAGTTTCCTCATCATTAAACTTAAAAAGCTGCATATTCTCACATTACTCCAAAATATACCTAGCCCTAAAAAAACTCTAATACAGACTCCAAACAAATATAATAGTATCAAAAAAGCACATATACTATGGTGAAAAGTAGTAAAATCCATAGTATATAAACTTGCCCAGACTTATCCTTTTGTTTGTCCTCAAGCAAAGAATAATATCTGGAAAAAGTTTGAAATTGCAGGGACTCACACAATCTTTAACTCACTACTATTACCTCTGCAATGTTGCAGCTACATCGAATCAATGCTAACCTTAGAGGTACTTTATAAACCCATCCTAGCTTAGGAACTAAATACATTCTAGCCAACAACTTAGCTAATATTGTCTGACTCACCCCTCTACTAACCTCATTTCTTACATATAAAAGGTTCAGACTTTACCTTGGGAGTATCAATCAAAGGACAAATGGACTCTTACTCAAGCAAGTTTCTGAACACACATGCAGCCTTCTTTGATCCATTGCCTTTCTCTCTTCTCACTTTTGTCAATCAATGTCTCCCTTTTTTAAAGGGTAACTTTTTTTTTTAATGGACTGAGATATTTTGGACATGCTTCCATGAATCAAACCCCAATGGTTTTTGCCACCAGATTCTGTTCACTTCTTTTTGACTTTGATCTCTTCTTTGAATTCTATGAATCAAGCTTTATTGTTTGTAGCCACCAAATCATGTTCAAGTTCTATTTAATCTGATGGGGAGAGAGAGGGGAACCAGAAACACACAGACTTTACCTTGTATACTTGCATGAGGAATCAGATCCAGTGTATACCAAGCCCCAAAGAAAGTAAATTAAGTTCAATTAGCTTGGTGGTGAGCTTCGGTTCCTCCGAAAATTCTCAGCAAGTATGAATATCTTTGGCAGGTGATCTACTTTGGCATCTCTAGTACACTCTACAGTCAGTAAATCTAAGAATGGTGATATAGAGTGGTTAAATAATAAGTAAAAATCAAAAATTATCATATCCCATTCTTGACTCTATAAGACTTAATAAAAACACATAAAAATAAAGCTCAGAATATAACACAATATCAATAAACCTTCCCCAGACTTAAAAAACATTTTCCCCAGTGTTATACAGTCTCAGATTGGTGGGAAAATAAATCATAAGGACAAAATCTAACAAGGAAAAACGGTATGCCTGCTCGATGATGTTGAGTGTTGATCGACCGATTATGGTTTAATCCGTCGATCAGTAGTGATCAGTTGTCGGTCGATGCTCTGTGTAGTTGTGTTTCCTCAGGTCTTTTTTTGCTACAGTAAATTAAACATGAAAAATCAGTAAAAACGAAAAAATAATAATTTTAATCTTACTAAATGGGTTGCCTCCCATCAAGCGCTTGTTTGCTTGACGTTTTGATGTTTTGGACTGTTATGGAGGTGATGGAACACTTGTTGGAAAAAAAAATATCCACATTTTCTATGCTCATCTCAAACCAGGTGCCTACAAAGCTTTTGATGGCTTCTTCTCCTTTTGTTCGTTGCTCTTGCTGTCTCTGGATAATATTATGTGTGTAATCCACTTTCAGCTGTAGCTATTCCAAATATTTGTTGATCCATCCAATGCTTTTGTTGAGGGGATAGTAGATTGCATCAATTTTTTTATAGAACTCATCAAACATCCTCTCTTGATCTCTGTAGATGCTAGCTGTCATCTCTTCAATTTTTTTCTTTTGTAGATCTCAGGTTCTGTCCGACATAGAGGTGAAAGGTGGGCTCCATTCAGCTGGAAACATCCAACATACTCTGGTAGACTCAAATAACAACCTCTCTTACAATCTGCCATCTCAAGTGTTGCTCTCATATCCTCTTTTGAAACATTGATTATCCTTCCATCCTCAGCCCGTGCATTGCCCTCTTCATCTCTGTAGACTCCATGCTCATCTTGTGCTAATAAACTGATTGTTTCCTTAGGTGGAATTGTGACTTTAACCGAAAAAGCTTCCCGGTATTCTGGAATAGCAGGACTGTCGATCGATGCTTTTGTTTTGGTCTCAATTGATGCTTCTCCATCATCTTCATACTCTGCACCAGAATCAGTATAACAAACTGCCACAAACCCTTGACTATCTCCTATCTCAATGTAGGGCGTGTTTCCCTTGATCAATTAGACATGGTCATAGAGTCTCACTGATAGGTGACAGATGTAGCATGTTTGTCTTCATGTCACAAACAGATCCTACAATAGCTATGAAGGCTATCCCAAATAATTGAGAGAAATTCCAGTCTATCTGAATATCCATAACATTAAATTCTACTAGAATTAGGGCATTGCAGATTTGTACCTGAAGGTTTCTGACAATCCCTCTTGAATTTACCTAGGAGCAATCCACAATAGTGAATAAATTTCTAGAAGGTTATATCTTTAGACTCAGCTGCTCAGCCATAGACATGGGCATAATGCTGACTGAAGAACCCATGTTGCAGGGGCCCTAGGGTACCTGCGACCTCCAATCATGCAAGGAAACACGAACTCCCCATGATCACTCTTCTTCTTCTTCAGTCTCATCCTCTGCTTCAAATTTTCTTTGATCTGATGGAACACACGCTCAATGTCCTCGTCTGTCTCTTTTCTCTCTCTGAAAAACATCCATAACTGGTGGGCCCAATAAGCTTCATCGAATGGCATGTTCACAAGAATCCTCATCATCCTCATGATAAAACTATCCAGCTCTTTCTCATTAGCTTCTCCTCTTAGATACTTAGGAACCTTGTTTTCCTTCTCTAAGAAGCTTGTTCCTTTGCAGCCTAGTCAATTATCATAAGCTCTGGTGCATCTTCATGTTGCTGGTCAGTATCCCCTTTAGGTTTCAATGATGTATTAAATGAGTGTCTTAAAAAATTCAGACATTCTACATCAATACTTGGAAATCACACTCGATAGGTAACTGGTGGGTGTCGATCGACGAACATGTGTGGGTGTCGATCGATGCTTGCCGTTTCACAAGATCCTACTGACTCAGTATGGGATGTCGATTGGTGCTCGGCCACTGATGTCAATTGTCGATCTGTCTCGGATGTCAAACGATAGTCTGTCTCGTGTATCGATCGACACAAATGAGAACCGCCAAAGGACATAGAACTTTCGACTTGAAAGTCTCCTTCTTGAAGTTTCTCCTTCTTCACCAGTTGCTATAAATCATCATCTATCAGTGCATTCATGCGGTGTTTCTATCCCACCTCTCCTTTTCCTTTAATCATTGCTTCCTATCTTCTCACAACTTCTCTGGTCTGAACCACTTGAGTCTCTAACTTCTTCATATGGGTGCTAAGAGCTTTGAACTTGCCATTCAAGTTGGTGTATACAACATCTATATTCCCATTGACATCCACTGTCAACTTCTGCTGACCCTCAAGAACCTGATCAACCATACTCTCTATTTTTCTTCCTTGAGTTGCTGGTGGAAAATTCTGGTATGAAGAAGCTCCATAGTTCATGTTACTATTGTTGTTGTTTCTGTAAGATCTAGGGTGCTGTGAATTCTTGTTGTAATTACCCCTCTGGCCAGTGCATAGGAGTTCATGTTTCCACTCTGATTCCCACACTTATGAAAAACCAATACCACTGATGTATCACATCATCTTCATCGCCCTTGCCACTGAGGTATCAACATCCTCTACATCTTATGAAAAATTCACCTGCTTCTTGAGAAGCTTGTGAACACTATCCAGCTTGGCCTTAACTTCATTCATCCGCTCCTTACCAAGGATGGCAGCTGATATCTTCCTCTCAAAATCACTGTTCTTGGTGCTATTGCTAGATGTCAAATTCTCAATAAGTCTCACAGCCTCTTGTGGATTCCTAGTGGTGAAATTCCCATCACTAGCAGTGTCTAGAGCCATCTTGTAAACCACAACGATGCTGCTGAAGAAGGTACTTAGCAATTGTACCTCGTTGAATCCATGGTGTGGACATTCTCTCTAATATGACTCAGATCTGATACATGAGCTCTTGAATGATCTTGCAGGCTACTATGTGAATGTAGCAACTCTGTTCCTCAAGTCTTCAGATCACGGATCATAAGGAAAATTATGTAGGAAGGCGTTCTAGATGTCTTCCCAGGATGTAAGAGATCCTAGTGGTAACTGCTTAAACCAATATGAAGCATCTACAGGAAGTGAGTACTTGAAGAGCTTACGTAGAAGATAGTCTCACGGACTACATTGGCTTTAATAGCAGAAACTAAATCTTTGAACCTATAAAAATGGTCCATTGAATTCTCATGTGGGTTGACCATGATAAGGTGTCTGTTGTAAGACCCGATCCTGGCCCTTAAAGCCTAACAATACCCGCAATCTTACTTGACACATTTTTTCTCATTCGATTCCTTCCAGGGTAAATATTTCTAATTCATATTCTCAGACATGAGGTGATACGCCCAAAATTGAAGGATCACTATAAGGTTGAAGGTTTGGATAAGCCTTGCACCGAATGAGCTAGAAAGCACAAACGATCAAGAGATGTGGATCGAATGGTTGCACAAGGGCTGCGGAAGACCCTTGATATTCCAACTCCTAAGCCCAAAGATATGACTCACTCCAACGACTTAGAATCTACGATTTTCGATTAAGAACAAAGGATTCAACAAGAATAAAAAAGAAAGGTTTTTGATTAAAAATGTTGAATGAACAAAACAATACAATAGCTAGCCTTTATATAATAGTCTATGGGTTAGACCAATGGTCTAAACTTATTCTAGGAAATACAAACTACATAAATATGTTGGACTTGACCAAAGACCAAAGACTTGACCAAATTTTTAAAGTTGTGGTCGAAACAATCTTCGGCTCGTCTCGTCCTTTAACATGGTCGACGATCAAAGAATTGCCGTCAGATTGATATATTATTCGACCATGACATGTAGTTTCTTGTTGGGTCTTTCTTGAACAACTTCAAAAACTGATTTCTGAATGAGAACAAGGCCTCCATGTTTTGTTTCAAGTCCATTAGCTTCTCTCGGTCTAGAACTTCACGGATCAAACCGATAAGGCCCATAAACATTAAGCCAAGCTATGATCAGTTTCCTAGCTGTTTCGTACCTGATTTTCATACCTTGGTCCATGATGCTGGTCAGGGTCACATCATGAGGTTCATAGACCAACCGAACAGACCTAAAGACCTAGTCAAGGCAAATAGAAATTGTATAAATAGAAGAAATGAGATTCGATACAATAATCAGACTGCATTATAGGCTACTATGAGTTTCTTCCTACGTTGATCTACCCACACACCACACAACCACTCGCTGATAGAGTCTTCACAGCTCCTTGGCTTGACCGCGATCAGCCACAGATCCTGAAACCATAAACCAATTAGCATTAATCATAATCCGATTTCATACGGTTGATCTTAGCAATGTATGGCTTGGTTTCCTTGAATAGCATAACCTCTACTCAAGTATTTAAATAATCATCGGATAATAGAACAGTCTATACTTAAACCAATTGATCTTATTAAGACCATAGCCAACTCGACCCTTTTCCCATCTAACCCTTCGGTTAGCGTTCAGGTTCAATTGGCTACTCAGTTCAGTCCGGTCCATAAGACCCACAGACTTACTTACCTTATCCGGCTCAAGGCCAGGATCCTATGCATCCGAGTAAAGCCCAAACCCATCCGGTTTGTCATGTAACCATTCAGACCTTGTGGCGTAATGGCATAGTTAACCGGATCTTGTATATGACCTCTTAACCAATCTAGTATTGTCCCATATGGATCGGCCAAGGCCATGATCCATTGGCAGCCTTTGGAACTCGCACCACTTGGGTACTCGTACCCTTTAGCTACTCGTGTCCCTTGGCCACACGTGTCCCTTGACCAGTCATGTACCTTGACCACTCATGCCCTTTGGGTAAGTCCTAAACATTTCCCATGAGTTCTTAGTCATTCAACTGACCATCCCCACTGACCTAGTAACCCTCTAGAAGCATCCACGGATCTGGCCTAAGGCCTAGGATCGCAGTGTAGGTGAAATCAGTCTGAGTTAATGGTCGCAACCTTTCACACCTTTTTGCATATATCCAGAAAGAGTAGAAGAAGAATGAATCGAAATGGAACAGAAAATAATCGGATGTAACCTTGATCCACAAGACCCTCGATATCGACCGCCGAACTAATCTAAGGGGATCGGTGGTCCATCTCATACCTTGGAGACATGCTCGGTAATTTATAATTGCTTCTCCTTGCCGGATCTTCCCCTTTCACAGACAGTAATTCCTTTTCCAAATGATTGTACTCGCCGGAATAACTACCACCCAAACCGGATTTTTTTCTTGGGTAGAAACACTATTTTCCTCTCTCTCTCTCTCTCTCTCTCTCTCTCTCTCTCTCTCTCTCTCTCTCTCTCTCTCTCTCTCTCTCTCTCTCTCTCTTTTTCTCTCTCTCTATCTATATATTTCTCTGAGCTTTTACTCTGGAAATTGGTGATAGAAATGATGGGGGAAGTGCAACGACCCGCTCCCGGAGTATTTTAAAATTCGAAAGAAATAAATTGTGAGAGGTTTAATTGTACAAGGAGCATATTTTCTAAGTGCGGGAACACTTTTATTCATGAGGGTTGGAAGAATGAGCCATATTTTTTTTAAAGTGTCGGATGTCGGTAAATACATAGAGCGATCAAAGTCTAAGTAAGGGAATTACAGACTGCCAGTTTAACTAAAAGTTTGACTATCGGAGAATGTTCCAGAAAAGGCAAGTTTGATCAGGTGCAACTGACGAGATTATACGAAAGGAAGGTCGGGTCTACGGGAGTCATATAAGGGAATAAGCGTAGATATTCTTGGAGCCATTGATGATAAGTTTCACCAAACTAAATAAGGAAACAATACTTAATATCCGGCTTGGTGAGCAAGTCCTGAAATAAGTATAAAATGAGACATCCAGCCTTCATTTCTCATGAACTCATAAACAAGACTTAGAGTGAAGTCAGAGCATGAATGAAGTTTTAGAGAGAAGATTTCGAGAAGAAGGATCGAACAAGGAGGGAACAAGGAGTTCTTTGCCAGGAAACACATGAAGGTTCAGAGTCTTCGATCTTTTAAGATCAATCGAGGCGAGGGTGTGATTCGTGGCAACATAATAGTTAGTATATTTATCATAGTTGGATTGTTAGGATGAAGATTATGCATTACAGGAATCACTTATAGAAAGTTTTCTCTTCATTCTTCGAGATAGCTCTCAAGGATCGAAGAACGTCCATACGTTCATAGGATGTTTTCATGTTAGATTGCGTGAAATGATGTTATGTTTAATTGAGATGTTTACGTGAAATACTTAGATTTGATCTGAAAAGAATTGAAATGTTAGATTGAAAATGTTATAGAAACGGATTGAGAATTGAAGTAATTTAAGGAAAGTACAAGATTAGAAGAACGTGAATAAGTTAAGGAAAGTATGTTTTGGCTTCAGGCCGTAAAGATGTTATGATCATGTTTTGGCTTTGGGACGTGTATGTTGGCTTCGGCCGTTATGGACCTTCGGGTCGCAGGTTGGCTACAGCCGTAATGGACCGACGGGTCGCAGGTTTGGCTTTGGCTGCAGGTTTGGCTATGGCCACTGGTTTGGCTTCGGCCGCAGGTTTGGCTACGGCCGCAGGTTGGCTACGGCCGTAGGTTCGGCTATGGCCACGGTTGATGGACCTTCAAGTTGGAATCTTAGGAAATTCTAATGTAAAGGAAGGATAGAACCGGATGTTAGGTTGTTAGTTTTTTAATGCATGAAAATGAAGAAGTGATAGGAAAGAAAAATGGCTAAGTAAAAAATGTGGGAAACAAATTGCTAAGTTGTTAGAATGGAATTGCTAGGTTGTTAGAATGGAATATGAAATTTGATTGCCTGATTATTGAGTTGCATGTGGACAGTTTTGAGCATTCTCACTGAGTAATTTTGTATACTCATGCCTCCTTTTGCGGATGCAGGTAGGGTTGATTGTGTTGACCGGAGCGCGAGGCTATAAAGACTATCAGGAAAGGGTATTTCGGACTTGGGTAATGTTTGGGAAGTTTTATAAAGTTATTATTCTTGTAGACAAAAATATGTTCAGTATTTTTAGTCTCGTATTTCATTAATAAGGTGGCAATGTTTCTTCGTTACATCTGATAAAATTTGACTCGATCTTTACTTAGAATTTTAAACGTCTTTTTCAAATATTGGGTGTTTCAATCTGGTATCAGAGCGAGGTAGGCCAGTCAGTTATGTCATGGCTGGCCGCTTTTCGAAAATTGGATTTGTGGGTAAGGGTGGAAAGAAACCGTTGGTCTATGTCTCGTGCGAAGGATGTGTGGTATGATGTTTTTTGGGTGTAACTTGGTATGTGATTATGATTGGATTGCTTAGAAAATGTCTACGCGAAATTGTGTTCGATAGTTTCAAGAAGTTAGCGAAAACTAACTTATGTATCGTTTAAAGACGAAAAAGTGTCATATATCGGGTTTTTCATGAAGTAGGCAATGAGGGTATCGGGTTGGTTCGGTCAGCAGGAGTAAATGTTCTTAAAGTCGTATGTGATGGATCAAAATAGGTCAGTTTTAGTGAAGGAGAGGATACGATGGTAGAAAGTACGAAGCAATGTGGGATATGGATTGTTGGTTGAGTAACTGGCAAGCTAGGATTGTGAGAGATTCTAAATTAATTACTGAGTATGAAGGAAGTTAATGTCTCATGGAATTATGAAGTGTTGGATGTTCGTGTTGTGATGTAGCACACTTGCTAGAAGCTTAATGGATCGAGGAAATTGCAACAAGAATGTGTGTGGATAGTAGAACGTGGTGCTAGGGGTTCACAAGGTGGACGTAAGGATGGAGTCAATCCGCTTGTTAGTGGTGTGGTGGCGAATGCCAAACTTTTTTCGACTTTGGGTGTTGCATTCTTTGTGTGGCAGGAAATCGCCCAACATTGGTAACATAAGAATGAGTTCAAGGACGAGATCATATTTGGTCGTGCAGTATAAATGGTGATTTTCAAGTCGCATGTCATATATCAAGCTGTTTCAAAGATGGTGGAAAGTGTGGACATGTTAGGTAAATGGTACATAGGAATCCTTAGAATGGACTTATTGCGCATTACCGAGCTAACGTCGATTGTAAAAGATGCCCAGTTAGATAGAATGGAAAAAAAAAGCTGATCTTTCAAGGAATGAGGAAATGGTTTGAGATTTCAGTAGGGCCAGAAATAAGAACGAAACAGATGGTGAAAACGAGCGCAAACTAATCTTAGGACCATCGCGGATTCGAGAGATGAGCAAGGAAAGGTGTTGACAAAAACTTCAATGCGGTAGAGTGGCTACGAAAGCAAAAAGTTTTTATGGAAGTTAAGCAAGTGCAGTTTTAGCACTCGTGCATTGGGTTCTTAGGCTACTTGGCACCCAAAGAAAGAGTGGTGCGAATCTAAGAAAGGTCACGACCATTGCAATTGTCTATAGACAAAGGATCCAATAAAGATCATAAAGTCAGTCGGATTAGTGGGTAAGAATTGACAACTTGTAAAAGGTGTTGCAAGTGGTTGAATTATTGAGTGGGTTCACGGAAAAGATGTAGAGTCTGGTGTTCGAGATAATGGAAGGAAGTTACGTGGTTCCGAAAGTGTGGCGGATGAGTATGGCAGTGATAGTACCATCCATGTAAGAATGCTTATGCATTGACTCATCAAATATTTGACTTTGGTGTTTCAAGTTTTAAAAGAATTTGATAGCACCTATCTATTTTGATGGTTTAGGAAGCAAAAGGGTTGAATGAGCTATTGAGAACGTTGCGAGTAAATGTCGTGAAATATGAGATGAATGCACAGAGTGAGGAAGCATTTATCAAGTTGACTTACTGGCTTTGATCAGAGTAGCGCATGGAAGCGTGGTGGAGTACATGAAGTCAAGGATGAGGCCGCAATGTCAGCCGGAGATGAACCAAGACAAAGAAGATGAATGGAGGTAGTCATGGACTATGATTTGGAGATAGACATTACTCGAAGAAGGTTAATCTAGTGGCAGATGCGATTAGTCGCATGAAGGCAAGTGTTTTGGTAGGGAAGGAAGCATAACAACTGATTGTAATGGTTGAAATGCTACGAGTTAAAGCATTATTATTTGAAGCAGTTGCTATGGGTAGATGAAATTCTGATATAACAACGGATGAAACCAGTTCAATAGACACCAAGTGGGTTGCTGCAAGTTACCAATGCTCGAGTGAAAGGGGACTTTAATTACAATGGATTTTTGTGAACGGACTGTCCATGGATAACAAATCTTCAGGGATCACTATGGATTAAAGTGGTCTACTTAAGTAAATATGCACATTTAAGTTCAAGAGAGGATGTGGTGGATAAGTGTTCTTAGTTGGGAAAGAACCAGATAGTGAGACTTCATTAAGTTTTGTTAGCACCATGTCAGACCGGACGAAAGTTTATGTTCATATTTTGGATGGCATTTATGAAAAGCATTGAGCATAGAGTGCTCTTCTCATAAACTGGAGAATACATGGCATCATTTTTATTTGTAACATTCTTAAAAATCAAACTGGAAGAGAATTTGTTTTGGAATCAAGCAACATGTTGAATCAAAGTGGGGAAAAAAATCTACTACGAAAAGTGACGAAGGAAATGTGGGATGGTAGAAACCCAAGATCAATCTCAAAAAGCGGTAAGTTACTTGCAAGAAAGGTATGAGCCGTTCTACAGAGTCGCTAGATATTCATCAGTTGGTCAAGGCTAAATTCGAGGACAAATTTCTTTTAAGTGGGGGAGAGTTGTAACGACCCGCTCCTCGAGTATTTTTAAATTCAAAGGAAATAAATCGCGACAGGTTTAATTGTACAAGGAGCATATTTTTCTAAGTGTGGGAACACTTGTATTCATGAGGGTTGGAAGAATGAGCCACATTTTTTACTAAGTATCGGATGTCGGTAAACACATAGAGCGATCAAAGTCTAAGTAAGGGAATTACAGATTGCCAGTATAACTATGGAAAGTTTGGCTATCGAAGAATGCGGGTTCCAGGTAAGGAAAGTTTGATCAGGTGCAACTGACGAGATTATATGAAAGGAAGGTCGGGTCTGTGAGAGTCATATAAGGCAATAAGCATAGATATTCTTGGAGCCATTGATGATAAGTTTGACCAAGCTAAAGAAGGAAACAATACTTAATAGCCGGCTTGGTGAGCAAGTCCCGAAATAAGTATAAAATGAGATCTCCAGCCTTCATTTCTCACGAAACTCATAAACAAGTCTTAGAGAGAAATCAGAGCATGAACGAAGTTCTAGAGAGAAGATTTCGAGAAGAAGGATCGAACAAGGAGGGAACAAGGAGTTCTTCGTCAAGAAACACATGAAGGTTCAGAGTCTTCGATCTTTTAAGATCAATCGAGGTGAGGGCTTGATTCGTGGCAACTTAATAGTTAGTATTTTTTATCATAGTTGGATTGTTAGGATGAAGATTATGCATTATAGGAATCATTTATAGAAAGTTTGTTCTTCGTTCATCGAGATAGTTCTCAAGGATCAAACAACGTCCATACGTTCATAGGATATTTTCATGTTACATTGCGTGAAATGATGTTATGTTTAATTGAGATGTTTACGTGAAATAATTAGATTTGATCCGACATAAATTGAAATGTTTGATTGAAAATGTTATAGAAACGGAATGAGAATTGAAGTAATTTAAGGAAAGTACGTGATTAGAAGAACGTAAATAAGTTAAGGAAAGAATGTTTTTTCTTCAGGCCGTAAAGATGTTATGATCATGTTTTGGCTTTGGGCCATGTATGTTGGCTTCAGCCGTTATGGACCTTCGGGCCGCAGGTTGGCTACAACCGTAATGGACTGACGGGTCGCAGGTTTGGCTTTGGCCGCAGGTTTGGCTTTGGCCGCAGGCTTGGCTTCGTCTGCAAGTTTGGCTACGGCCGCAGGTTGATGACCTTCGGGTTGGAATGTTAGGAAATGCTAAAGTAAAGGAATGATAGAACCAGATGTTATGTTGTTAGTTTTTGAATGCATGAAAATGACTGAGTAATAGGAAAGAAAAAGGGCTAAGTAAGAAATTAAAAAAAAAAAGGAATTGCTATATTGATAGTTAGGAATTGCTAGGTTGTTAGAATGGAATATGGAATTGGATTTCTTGATTATTGAGTTGCATGTGGACGGTTTTGAGCGTTCTCACTAAGTAATTTTGTATACTTATGCCTCCTTTTACGGATGCAGGTAGGGTTGATTGTGTTTACCGGAGCGCGAGGCTATAAAGACTATCGGGAAAGGGTATTTTGAACTTGGGTAATGTTTGGGAAGTTTTATAAAGTTATTATTCTTGTAGACAAAAATATGCTCAGTATTTTTAGTCTCGTATTTCATTAATAAGGTGGCAATGTTTCTTCGTTACATCTGATAAAATTTGACTCGATATTTACTTAGAATTTTCAACATTAATAAGGTTGGGGTGTTTCAGGAAGTCCCCTATTTATAGAGGAGGGGATCAGCCCTTGCCTTGGCCGAAGGGGTTCATGTGGCTAGGCGAATGGGCACAAATGGCCTAATGGTTCAAACCATTGGTCAGTCACACCTCATCGTCTACAGCTGCCCCTAAATGGGTCGAACCTGGGCCCAACCAGTTACCCAAGCTTCATGGACCCAACCCAAGACCTTACCGACCCATGGTCCACTCGGCACGACCAACCAGCCTGGCACCGGCCCGGACGCGGACCAACTGCCCAAGACCCGAACACTCCGTCCAGCAGAGTTGAGCTGATTGCCAGCTGACCTAGCTGAATGAGCTGGTTGTCCAGCTTGCTGCACGGATATAATTTGGAGTGGGCAAGACTGAGCTGGATCACACTTTCTTTAACTAATCAAGCTACCCGTCTACATCGTCCATCTGCCATATCACTCGTCCAGCTACCTTATCCTTGTTTCTAACCAGTTTGAGTTAAGTCTTAGTCCTTAGGCATGCTTAACCTTTTTCGTGACAATGGAACACTTGCCTTTAGGTCTCATTGTAATAACCCTCCGGAAGGGGTAAAATGGTCGAGATCAACAAAGTCGAAATTGGAACCAAGCTTTTGGGAAGCAAATAATGATGAGGAATATTGAGTTTTGGTCATATAAAACTTAACATGGTTCGGAGAAAACGGAAGAGTAGTCGAGCATCAACCTGGTGGTCGAGTCATGGGCAATAAGGATCCATCGGGAAATTTAGAAATACAAGGTGGTCGAAGAATTGATTGTGAGTGAACCATGAGTCAAATAAGATGCTCAACCATGGTTAGACAATGAGTTAAATTGATCAGAGGGACGTTTTGGCAGCATCTAACGTTTACATCAATTCTGGTCAAGTTCTTAATTCATTATATCATGAGGTGCAGGTGCTACTAATAGTCTTCAAGGAAGGTTGTTTTGCAGGTTTTGAGGCTTCTGAACTACCAACTGAAGTTCAAGACCTCATGGATAGGTACATGGACGTATTCCATGAAGATATCACAGTCGGATTACCTCCCACTCGAGGGATCGAGCACCATATCAACCTTGTCCCGGGTGCACCTTTGCCCAGCGGAGACGCATACGGAGTGAACCCCAAGGAGTCCAAGGAGTTGGAAAGGAAATTTCAGTACCTCATGGATAAAGGCTACATCCGAGAAAGTCTTAGCCAATATGTTATACCAGTCCTCCTAGTGTCGAAGAAAGATGGTACATGGCGGATGTGTGTGGACTGCCGCACCATCAACAACATAACCATCAAGTATAGGTATCCCATACCAAGGTTATATGATACGTTGGATGAGCTAAGTGGACCTACTGTGTTTTCTAAGATTGATCTTAGGAGTGGATACCATCAAGTGTGCATGAAAGAAGGTGATGAATGGAAGGCCGCCTTCAAGACTAAGCAAGGTTTGTATGAGTGGTTAGTGATTCCATTCGGCCTCACTAATGCACCAAGCACCTTCATGAGACTCATGAACCAGGTGTTGAGCCTTTACATCAGTAAATTTTTGGTTGTTTATTTCGTTGACATACAGATATATAGCCATTGCCTTTCCGATCATATTGAGAATCTAGAACAAGTACTGAAATCTCTTAGGCAATAATTTTTTTATGCTAATTTCAAGAAATGATCTTTTGCACTGATCAATTGGTATTTTTAGGATTTGTTGTGATTTCACAGGCACTTAAGGTTGATGAGTAAAAGATCAAGGCAAACCGAAACTAGCCCACACCGACCACCATGGGCATGTCCGAAGTTTCCATGGGCTAGCAAGCTTTTTCCGATGATTCGTCAGGGATTTCAGCACCATTGCTGCTCCAATGACTTCATTGATCAAGAAAAATGTATCCTTTACCTAGGGACTAGCCGAAGAAGAATCACTACACGAAATATGAGTATTGATAGCAGTTCGTGGTAGCACGAATTCGCCAACTGCTAATAAAACTGTTAAAATCTGATTTCAACTTTTCGTAGTGTTAAATTAGTGCAAATAAAATATTTCATTAAGCGGAAATCTAAAATAACTATAATAGTTGTAATATATTTTTGGCTGCAAAATACTTAGTCATTTTCTTTTCTTCTTTCTCCGCCATTTTTAGAGTCAAAACCCAGTTTTGATTTGTGTGTAAGTGAAAATCAAAAAGAAAAAAAATAGGGTTCATAACGATTGTTGTTGATTTGTGTGAATCTCCATTTATCACTGAAGTCCTTCTACATATTAATTAAAAAATCACTTTAGTGATTTATGCTGATGTGTTGTTCATATGAGACATCTCCAATTAATTGTTATAATTTTATTGGTTGATAATTTTCATTTTTTATTTATTTACTTAATTTTTTTAAAAGAAAAATAATTTTAGAATTACCTAATTTAATCCATGTTTCCAAACATACAATGAAACATCTTAATATAGATGAATTAACATAATTAATTTATAGAAAAAATTAAATATCATATATTACATTATATAAATTGATAATATACATATAAATACATATACTATATATTGATTGAGATGTCACGTTAATAAGTTAAGTTTTTTAAAAAATAGTTATAATTATATTGGTTATTAAATTTTATTAATTATTTATTTTAGTCATATCTAAAAATAAAAAGTAACTCTAGAACAAATTACCAAATAATACAAGTGATATTACAAATAATGATCTATAGTAAATAATTGTAGAACTCGAGAAAAATATATATGTTTTATCAATTTATTTATTTTATCATTTATTTATATATAATTAAATAAAACACTTTAACATTGTTTACAGAAATAAATTTAATGGTCATATATTCTTATATACAAGAATTAGATTTGTAGGTAAGGAAGTATTAGAAATTTTATATATTTTTTAAAACCAACACAAAAAAACGTTTACAAAAGATATTCATGATAAAAGCTTTTGATCATTGTATTGGTCATATTGGATCTACACAAAAAAAAACTCTCTCTTATTTTTCTCTTTAAAGCTAGAGTATTTTCAGGTTTTTTACATGTTAAAATAAAATACTATAAAATAATTTTACAACCAATTCTCTGAATTAATTATAATATTGCTTTCTGTGAGAGAAATTTTTTTAATGACTAAGGTTGAAGTTGTTGAACTATTTTAAATCTCACAGATCTTGTGAAAATATACTGAAAATTTTTATTATTCAACTATTTGAAATTAAAAATTTTAATTTTCTAATTATTATTCAAAAATTGAAGCAGTGTAAACATAATATATATTTATTCATATAATATAACTATCCATAAAATTACGGGCAAACACCTAGTCCTCGTATATATTAATTGAGAAATCACTTAAGTGATTTCTGCTGATGTATCGCTCATACGGGACATCTCCAATTAATTGTTGTAATTTGATTAATTGATAATTTTTCAGTTTTTATTTATTTAATTAAAAAAATTAAAAGAAAAATAATTCTAGAATTACCTAATTTAATCCATGTTTCCAAACATACAATGAAAAATCTTAATATAGATGAATTAACATAATTTATTTATAGAAAAAAAATAAATATCATATTTTACATTATATAAATTGATAATATACATATATACATATACTATATATTGATTTAGAAGTCACGTTAATAGGTTAAGTTTTTTTTTAAATAGTTATAATTAGATTGGTTGTTAACTTTTATTAGTTATTTATTTTAATCAGATCTAAAAATATAAAATAAGTATAGAAAAAATTGCCAAATAACACAAGTGATATTACAAATAATGATTTATGGTAACTAATTTTAGAATTCGAGAATAATATATATGTTTTATCAATTTCTATATTTTTATCAATTATTTATATATAATTAAATAAACTACTTTAACATTGTTTACTGAAATTAATTTAACCGTCATATATTCTTATATACAAGAATTAGATTTGTAAGCAAGGAAGTATTAGAACTTTTATATTTTTTTAAAATTCACACAGAAACGTTTGCAAAATAAATGCATGATAAAAGCCTTTGATCATTGTATTGGTCATATTGGATCTACACAAAAAAAAAATACTCTCTCTTATTTTTCTCTTAAAAGCCCGAGTATTTTTGGTTTTTTCACATGTCAAAATAAAATCCTATAAAATAATTTTACAACTAATTATCTGAACTATTATAATATTGCTTCTCTAAGAGAGAATGTTTTTTAATGAATAAGGTTTATGTTTTTTAACCATTTTAAATCTCACAAATCTAATAAAAATATATACTAAATTTTTTTATTGTTCAACTATTTGAAATTAAAAATTCAAATTTAAAATTTCTAATTATTATTCAAAATTTGAAACAGTGTAAACATAATATATATTTATTCACATAATATAACTATCCGCAAAATTACGGGCAAACACCAAGACCTCCTATATATTAATTGAGAAGTCACTTAACTGATTTCTGGTGATGTATCGCTCATAGCGGACATCTGTAATTAATTGTTATAATTTGATTGGTTGTTAATTTTTCATTTTTTTTATTTAATTAAAATTTAAGGAAACTAATTCTAAAATTACATAATTTAATCCATGTTTCCAAACATACATTGAAACATCTTAATATAGATTAATTAACATAATTTATTTATTGAAAAAAATAAATACCATATATTACATTATATAAATTGATAATATACATATACTATATATTGATCTAGAAGTCACGTTAATATGTTAAATTTTTTAAAAAAAATATTTATAATTTGATTGGTTGTTAACTTTTATTAATTATTTATTTTAATCAGATCTAAAAATAAAAAGTAACTCTAGAACAAATTGCCAAATAACACAAGAGATATTACAAATAACTATTTAAGGTAACTAATTGTAGAATTGGAGAATAATATATATGTTTTATCAATTTCTTTATTTTTATCAATTATTTATATATAATTAAATAAATGCATGATAAAAGCCTTTTGATCGTTGTATTGGTCATATTGGATCTACACAAAAAAAAACACTCTCTTGTTAGAAATAGTGATTAGTCATCAAAAGACATATGTCCTAGCAATCGTGATCCTCATCGCTTGTTAGATAATGATCATCCATCTCATGAAGACACTTGTCTCATGACTAATATTGTGTTTGTCATTATCACTAGTACACATGTCATTGTGTGTGTATTGTTTCATCTCCTATAAATAGGGAGTTTATGGACTGAAAATAATAATCATAAGTTCAACACTTCTTTTTTCCAACGTGGCTTTGTCTCTCCCACAAACAACATACTTATATACAATAATACAAATATATAAAAGTATGCATCTGAGCTAATAATTCACAACACATTATCAGCACAAACGTTCTCCGACCAGCGAGAAATTAGTGAGATAAGTTTTAATTTATGTCTTTCAATATATTTAATTTATTTTAATTCCATTATTGTCCGGAGTAAGATTCTAGGATTTTTCCATTTTTTCAGGATGATAGGCGTTGTCTTCCCCGACTAATTGCTAAGATAGGTTATGTCTTCACGATCAGATGATCACGTGGTAGGCTTTGCCTCCGTGAACTGAAAAAAAAAATACATGTGGTAGGCTTTGCCTCCATGAATAAAAATAAAAGGTCAACATGGAAGACTATGTCTCCTTGGATCTTTAGTAAAAAGAAAAGGTTAAAATGGTAAATTTCGTCTCCTCAGACCTTGAATAAAAAATGATCAAAATGGTAGACTTTGTCTCCTCAAACCTTGATAAAAAATGATCAATATGGTAGTCTATGACTCCTCGTATCATGTGGTAGGCTAAGCCTCCAATTTTAATTATGCCTTTAATTTATATCCTTAATTTCTGCATTTAAAATATACGTTTAAATTCTGTCTTTATTATATTTACTAGTGGTTTGCCCGCGCTCCGCGCGGGGTGCTTGCTAATTATGTCACATTGTTTTAAATATCTTTATTAGTTGTTTTGTAAGTTTATTCTTTGAGGTGTGATTGAATGAAATCTTTTTCAAGTTTGTGGAGCTATGACATGCTTGTATTTAGTTAGAAGTATTTTGATTATGCAGGTATGTTTGGTGAAAAAGGTGCATATTTTGTGGGTAAAGTGTATAAATTTACATATATTGATTAATAACTTATATTTTTATTGTAATATGATTTTTGACTAATGCGAGTTGTGGCATTTATAATGGATGAGTTGAATTCATGTGCGATGTTTTTTCGTAGAAAAGATAGGTTGGTCTTGGGTTCTTTGTTTGTTTTTATATACACGTTAGTACGAACCATATGGTCCATAGTGGGTGTGAACAAAATGAGTTAGATTTATTGCAATGGTCAATTAGTGTGATGCCATGGTGCTGAAAAAGCCATTGATTCATCTAAAAATCAAATACAACATTAATGTTAAACTCTCGCTCTCATTATTTGTATTTATTTGAAAAAAGGACAATGCTTACGGTCTTCAGTTCTGAAAATTAATTTAGATTTGATGGTTTTCATTTTTCCAAAATGGATCTCCACCCTTGCACCACAAGAATAGAGAAAAAAAAAGAATTTTATAGACAAAAGTTTGGAAGCAAAGCTGAAGGAGAAAACCCTTAATTATATATAGATTATTTATTAATTTTTAATTTATGTTATCCACCATCTTTATTTGAAATCTGCAACAATTTTTTTTGTGAAGTTCAATCTTTTATTTTTGTAATGATGAGATGTGAAAATCATTATTTTAAACAAAATTCTTTTTTGTTTTTTGTTTTTATTATTGTTCTATTTATTTTTGAAATTAATATCCGTTTAATAATATGTAATTTCTCTAAATTATAACTTCTTGAATTATTAAATATGTTGTTAACAGATTTGGTTTAAATAATAAAATGGGATAGTTAACAATTTTTAAAAAGTTATGATGAATTGTAAAAGTATTTTGCATTGACGCTTTGTAAGATTTTGGCGTACATGGTTTTTAAAGTATCTTGGTCCTCTACCTCAAATAGTTATTATACTTATGAGAGGATTATGTGTTGTCACTACACTAGGGATATATGAACGTTTTTTTCGCAGATGTCTCGAGGTCCCGTCGGTAGTTGTAGAACATATGTTTTCTGATTTTTAGATTTGTTGTGGGAGATGTTTAAAAAGAGATTTTTTTGTGTTTTTTCGGGCATATTCTTATTTGTTGAGATGTGTTACTATAGTTAATGAGCATTTAAAAATATTCTTATTTCTCATGATACTAAGCCATCAAGTTCTTCCTACTAGGAAAGGATGAGGGTGTAAAACAGTTGAAACCATTATCGTGGTCGTGGAAGAGGACGAAGAAGGAATTTCGTCCCTATGAAATAATAAGAACTTCCACGTAAATGAATGGTCAGATGATAAAAGGCAAACAAATAAAAAGGTTTGCTATAGATAGGGAAAGAAAGAACATTGGGTATGTATTTATCGTATGCCAAAATATTTAGCTGATCTGTATAGAATATGAATAAAGAAAAAGAGAAAGGAACTGAAATTTAGCTTCATCTCTTATGAGCCTGGACCATCTTTTCATGGCTTGAATACTCATCTTGATGTTTTAGATTTTCTGATTAATCCAGAAAATAAAATTGAAAATATCGATGTGGCATGAGAATTATTTTCCTGACTAAGATTTTTAGATTCATGATGGAGATATATATACTTGGCAGATATTGGATCATCGTACATGACTAGTAAAGGTGACAAATATCTCTCCTTTCTCAAAATAAATATGTATAGTATCTAGTACTACATAAATTACTATTCGACTTTAGAAGAGCATATGATGAAAAGACATGCATAAGAAAAAGATGGCAAAAGTGTAAATAGTGGTAAACCTAAAGTTTACTGGTATATAGCCATCTCGAATAATATTATGGACATTATTGTGAAATGTTGAAAAATTAGAGGTTTTTCACTTATAACATGTCTTATAGAAAATTAACTATACCATCATGGGATATGAATCATCAAACAAGTTCACTAGATGTGATTTTTTAAATAGACCCAAATCAGGATCTCACTCAAAGGATTTGAAACATAATTCTTTTCAAAATGGTAAAACTGAATATGTTTTTGGTTCTAGAGTATGATTTAGTACGAGATTTTAGACATGAAGTGTCATCATCTCGAGGGGGAGAATTAAAGAATCCTAGTGAGTGGAACATTGAGAAGATTATGTTCGCACTTGAAAAATAACTTGATAAAGTAAATTCAAGTTAGATGATCCCCATGATCGGGTGTAAACATGCAGTTGTGCATAGACATATACAATCCAGAAGGATAAAATATATAAATAATTATAAATATGCTTGCATGGTTTCTGGAAGCATAGATGCAGCTGATGAATGAGATATGAGAAATTGATTATCATGAAAAGTAATGTATCCTCATAGGAATATTCATTTACAAAATGACTGCCACACATTTTGATGAAATAATGAAATTTTGATATTCCAGTTGAAAATCCTCCAATAAGAAAATGTGTCCTATAACGAAGATATATGAGTATATGGTAGAGACGTGATAGACCACTTTGGTTCTAAAGAATCCTCTAAAAGGAGCAACTATATGAATAGAGGATGAATCTCGTGAAGAGACCGTTGATATGGTTAATGTAATCAGGTAGATGAGTAAATAATTGATGATAATAAAGAGATCCCAATTAACCATATCACTGCGAGTGAAAAAAAAAGGGAACCAAAGGGAAAATAGATTGTCAACAATAAATGAGAAAGCGCTATAAAATGAAGATCATGAATTTACCTCTATGTATGAGTGTAGAAATTATTGGAAAAATTGAAATGAGGCAATCAAGTCGATATAAAGCTCGTAATAAAAACGATAAATTTGGGACCAGAAGTCCAAACATCTAAAAGATGTATATTTCTCGATATATTGAAAGGAAAAAAATAGACCTTGAGGTATGAAAACAGCATGTTCCAAGGTTACTGGAGAAAATTTATAATAAAAGTAGTATATTGATCTGTCTGGCAGGACATAAACGACTTGAATTGCATCTTAATTTTTAATAATCCCCGGAGGATTAGTAATATCAAAAATTATGTTCTCGAGAATTTATAAACTCTGAAAGAGTTATACCAAGTCGTATATATAAAGAGAGAATTTGGGTTGAAATTTTAAAGTATTAAGATATCCCAAAATTTAAACTTCTATTGAAAAAGATGTATTCTTGAACGGCATTGAGAATATATCCGTTCTCTCCAAAGTATGTTTTTGACTTAGAGTTCATTTATTTTAGAAAACCCAATTTTGGTATGGTCTTGCAGATACATGCTATTTATAAAGTCGAACACAAACCGGATATGGTTTAACAATTGGTGAAACCATAATTACATGGCGTTCCAAGAAACAATCATTGTTTACGGCTTCTTTGAAGCATGTCAAGAATGTGTATGACTTAGCGTGTGTCGCTCAACTCAAGGAAGGCTATATTATGAGTGACAAAACAAAAGCATATCCTCCAAGATTTTTCTCGTACATACGGGGGCTCAAGAAAAATCAAGAAGTAGACATCGAGTATCTACAACCATGCGATAATCCGGTTGACTTGTTCACAAAGGTTCTCCCTCTACAAAATTCTGAAAAACACGTTTACAGTGTCGGAATGCGGCATATGCATGACTAACGAAGAAAAAGCTATGTCCATCATTTTCATGGGAGATTACCTCATTGTATTTTTTTTTCCCTCGTCATGATTTTTATCTCTTTGAGTTTTTTTCATGACTAGGTTTTTAACGAGACAGTACGTAATACAAGATGACTAATCAATGGAGAGTGTTAGAAATAGTGATTAGTCATCAAAAGACATATGTCCTAGCAATAGTGATCCTCATCACTTATTAGATAATGATCAACTATCTCATAAAGAGCTTTGTCTCATGACTAATATTGTGTTTGTCATTATCACTAGTACACATGTCATTGTGTGTGTATTGTTTCATCTCCTACAAATCGGGAATTTATGGACTGAAAATAATAATCATAAGTTCAACACTTCCTTTTTTCCAACGTGACTTTGTCTCTCACACAAACAACATACTTATATACAATAATACAAATATATAAAAGTATGCATCTGAGATAATAATTCACAACATCTCTCTTATTTTTCTCTTAAAAGCCAGAATATTTTCGTTTTTTTCACATGTAAATAAAATACTATAAAATAATTTTACAACCAATTATCTGAATTAACTATAATATTATTTTATGTGAGAGAAAAGTTTTTAATGACTAAAGTTTATATTGTTGAACTATTTTAAATCTCACAGATCTTATAAAAATATATACTATTTTTTTTATTATTCAATTATTTGAAATTAAAAATTTTAATTTAAAAATTTCTAATTATTATTTCAAAATTTAAAACAATATAAAAATAATATATATTTTTTCATATATTATAACTATCCGCTAAAATTGCGGGCAAACAACTAATTAGCAGTAATCGGTGAAAAAGCTATATCGTCCCCCGCACAAAAGTTTTCTGTAAAGCCCCCACGCCATTGATCAGTGATGATCACGGTATCCTCTTCTTTGTTGCTTCGGCCAAGTTTACACTTCTATGCTTCTTCGCACCAATCCGTCGCTGTTCAGTCGGAAAGTCTTTTGCTGTTCCACCGCCACCAAATTCAATGTAATTTCACAAAGTTGTTGTCTTTTTAGATCCAACATTCTGCAATTGTAGTTGAAACTTGATTTGAGAGTGTTTTCGATATCTGCAGAGTCTATCAAAGTCAGGAGGAGGTTTGGGCAAGACTGAGGATGATTCTGATGTTCTTATAGAATGTCGAGATGTCTATAAACCATTTGGAGATAAACATATTTTGAAAGGTGTTATCTTTAAGGTAATCTTGTTCATGATTTTCTAAAGGGTACTTCCTCTAGCTTTAGGCATTTGATAAGACCCTATAGATGATGTATAAAGCTTTCAGTTCACAAAATCAAACAACAATTGTTTGGTAATGCAGATTAGACATGGGGAACCCGTACGTGGGGGTGATTGGTCCTTCTGGGACTGGAAAATCAGCCATTCTAAAGATCATGGCTGGTCTTCTTGCTCCAGACAAGGTCTGCACGTCTTTCCTTTTTCTCTCCCGTAGCCCTGGATTGTCTCTAATGCTTGGTATTTCTCAGGGAGGGGTTTGAGAAGTGATGAGGAGCTGGTTTGATAAGTGATGAGGAGATATATAGTAATTCCTCATGAGGCGTGCATTTTTGATTTAGAGTATATGTATCTAATGGTTTTGTTTTACAGGTTTTTCAGATTGCAGCTCTCTTTGATTCTCTTACAGTTCGTGAAAATGTTGGGTTTTTCTTCTGTAAGTTGTTATCCTTTACCGTCTTCCTACATCACCTCTTTTTTTCTATCCAAAAAGTCTTTTAATTCAACCTTTCCATGTTAAACTAATTTCAGCTATGAAAATTCGAAAATGTATGAGAATCAGATATCTGAGCTTCTTATCATATCATTTATGAAAGATTTTGCTTCAAATGAATGTTTGTTTACTCTAACTAGAAACATCTGGTTCTTATGGTTTCATTCTCTTCTAATAAGATCAGGGTGTTGAGAATCGACTGCCTTGTGAGTTATCTGGTGGAATGAAGAAAAAAGGTGGCTTTAGCTCGTTCCCTTATTTTCGATACAAGGAAGGAGGTCATAGAGCCAGAGGTAGTCCACTTTCATGCATTTCTATAGTACAAAATGTAACGCATTCCTCTTCTTAGGTGCTCTTGTACGATGAGCCAACAGCTGGACTTGATCCCATTGCATAAAACATCTGTTCACTTGACGGGGGAGGAGGATGCACTTGGAAAACCTGGGAAGATCGCCTCTTATTTGGTTGTTACCCATCAACATAGCACCATTCAAATAGCTGTAGACAGGTTCTGATGATAGACTTACATTCTTTGATACAAAGAAGATTTGTCAATGCAAAGTGATGAATATGTGTGGAATCACCGAATCAGGTATTGCTGTCGATTTGCTCATTTTTGACTGACGCGAACCCAGATGATCCACTTGTGCCAGAGATAGCTCACATGTACAAGACGGGTAAATACATGTACGAGTCAACTGCAGGAAGGTGGACTCAAAAGTATGCCATGGGGTGATAACAAAGACTCAATTGGTCGAAGACAAGCAAAGCATAACTTTATCTCAGCATCCAACTTATATATTAAAACTTAAAAAGATAAAATTGCAAGATGAAGTTATATATGATTGCAGAAGTTTCAGCGATTTTACTGATTGTTTTGCAGGTTGCAGATGATGTCCCTAGACTTAGCAATCTTATGAATTGTTTGGTTTATTTGTATTTTGGATGATATACGAAATATTGTATGTTTTATAAATTTAATGAATATAAATTTTTATTTATAGATCAAATTGCAATGTATATATGATAACTAGAGTTTTCTTAGAAAATATTTTATATATCATCATTTATTGTAAAATAATTGTTTTTAAATTTATATGGTTGAGTTTAAAATTAAAAGATAAAAATTGATAATTAGAGTTTTGTTTTAAATATATATTAATATATATATACTAGTTTAGGGGTTCATATGTTTAGCGTGCTACTATTATATGAAGTTTAGTGTACATTAAACCCTGAATCCCAAAACTTAACTTCAAACCCTAAACCCCAAAACTTTATCATAACCCATATTTGAGTCTTTCTAGTTTGTGAGAAGCCGACCAGGAAGCAACTTGAGTCTTATCAAGTTTAAAACCATCAAACTTGTGGTGATACTTCATCCAATTTAATCTATCGATTCTGCTTGAGAGAGATACACATCTAGCAAGTCGAATCCCATCTTCATTCATCATCCATCTATTTATTTGTTGAGAGAGACACAAATCCAACAAAAATATCACATCGTCCATCTTTTATCTCTTTGTTTTGATATTTTATCTTCATATCGCATAACACTATACCATCGACCATCCATCCGATTCATCTTGCATCATAGTTCTTATTCATCATTGTTTATGTTTATGTTTCTGTTTTCATTCATATAAAACCTTAACAACTCATAAAATATTTCTCTTTTGTTTCAGGTACAAATCGCATCAACTCTTCCCCATCGCCCACGCTCATCCGACCAGTACCAGATCTACCAGGAAGAACCTCAGTCAAGCCATCAGTACAGTCTGAATCTCAGCTTGTATCAGTGCGGGGGGGGAGGGGTTCTTCTGAGACCAACGCTTTCTGGAGGAGAGGAGGCCATCAGAGGGCACATAGAACAGTAGAGGAGAGGGAATCAAAGATCTTGCTAGTGAAGCACTGCACATGGCGGAGATGACTGTTTATTCATTTGGGGAAGTGTAGATCCGTAGTACTGAGCTTTGAGTAACCTGATTTTGGGAGGGTAGTCGACGGTGTTCAGGTTCAAAAACCAAAAAATAAACGTGGATGGTCACGGCAATTGTAGATAGTGGTAGGCAGGGCAGAGAACAAAGACAGTGAAGTGGTAAGCAGCAGTCTCGTCGAAGAAACGTCAGAGTATGTGTGTGACAGAGAACAGAGAGGGCGGATACAATAAATACTCCCTCTGTTTTTTTTTAATTGACGTTTTAGGAGAAATTTTTTGTTTCAAATTATTTGACGTTTTCAATTTTCTATGTAAAATTTATTAGTAATTAATGTTAGATGACCAATGATATTATAGCTCTATTTTACTATTGGTTGAATTGTGGTTAGGTAAACAATTAATGATGTTTTTGTTTAGAAAATGATAAAAAATTAAATGTTTTTTAATCTGTGTGCATAATCCTAGAGCGTCAAATATAAAAAAACGGAGGGAGTATATATATAGGTTTTATATATATAGAACGAAAAAAATTTGTAAGCTAAACGAAGTTTACCTTAATATGATGGAAACAATCTAATGATTCAAAATATGTTAATAACTCTACGATGGTTATGTTAATACATGCCACATATACGAAGTAAATGATTATATGGTGGAAACATCAAAATCGGGTTTAATTGATTTTAGGAAAAGTTAATGGGTCCAACAGTAATTAATCAGAAAATCAAACTTAAAACCAAATAACTAAGTTTTAGAAAAATTAATTGTGTACATTAAATTTTGATTGGATAAAAATTAAAGAAAATAGTTGGAAAAAATAATATATTTATAATTTAAATTTAATATATTTTAATATGTATCAAAACTTTAAAAATATGAAGAAAATAACTTTGATATAGTTGATCATATTAATTTCCAATATAAACATTTTAAGAAATTCATTTTGGGGTTTAAAAGTGGATATGAATTTTGGTTGACGGATTGTAAATATATCAACAAAGTGAGTTATTTTAGAAGTCAAAGAAAAGTAATGCTACGTAAATTTTAATATCACAATATATCAAGATTATGTTGACAAAATGTTTACAAAAAGAAACGTTGATGTTGACAAAAAAAATCAGATATACATACATATATACATATAACAAATACATATTTTTTTATGTAAACATCATGTTATTTTAGTATCTATAGGTGAGATTATAAATTTGGTATTCGTAAACTGTGTGTCAAATTATGGTAACATATTAAAAAAAAATTATAATACTTATGTATGTTATATCATTCTAATTATTGATAGGAGTAATATATTTGTAAATGATATTTTATAGTTCTATGATGTTAATTGTAACTATTATGAGACTAATTATTGATAGGAGTAATATATTTGTAAATGATATTTTATAGTTCTATGATGTTAATTGTAAGTGTTATGAGACGTAACATTTCTTTTCTTTGACTTCTAAAATAATTCATCTTGTTAATATATTTAAAATTCGTCAACCAAAATTTATTTCCAATTTTAAACCCCAAAATATTGAATTCCTTAAATGTTTGTATTGGAATTAATATTATCGACTATATCAAAATTATTTTCTTCATATTTTAAATTTTTTCATAAATACTAAAATATATTAAATTTCAATTATAAGTATCTTATTTTTGTTATCAACTATTTTCTATAATTTCTACCCAATCAAAATTTATTGTACACAATTACTTTTTCTAAAACTTAGTTTTTTTTTGTTTTAAATTTGATTTTCTGATTAATTACAGTTTGACCCCATAAACTTTTCCTAAAATCAATTAAATTCAATTTTGATGTTTCCACCATATAATCATTTGCTTCATATATGTCATGTATTAACATAAACATCGTGTAGTTGTTAACATATTCTGAAACATTGGATGATTTCCATCATATTAGGGTAAACTTCATGTAGCTGGCAAACATTTTTCCATATATAAACGTCAAAGTATATATATATATATATATATAGGTTTGTAACTTATATGTACAGTTTATCAATAAAAATACATTATTTTACATGCATTATAAATTAGGAAAACAAACTGGTTCATTAGAAAGATAGGTTTGGATATTTTTCGAAATTATATAAAATCATCATGGAATTTGGTTGATTTTGCAAACATAACAGTATCATAAAATAAAAATTGGTTAATAAATAAATAAATGAAGCTATGTTTTTTTTGGTTTTTGGTTTTAGGTTGAGTTTATTTAAAGGCCCAGTCGTTCATATTCAGTATAAAAGCCTCTCCTTTTTTTTTGTAAATTATTGCAGTTTGTAACCCAGCCATTCTTGTAGATTCGAAGAATGATAAAATATACTCCCTCTGTTTCATTATAAGTGTCACTTTAGGTTTTTGCACACGGATTAAGAAAACAACTAATTTTACATATTTTCTATATAAAAACATAATTACATATACACCTAACCATATTTCAACCAATAGAAAAATAAACTGCAGCATAAAATTAATAAATTTTGCATCGAAAGTCAAAAACGACACTTATTTTGTAACAAAAAAACTTCTTTAAAACGACACTTAATATGAAACGGAGGGAGTATATCTTAAATGTCGAAGAAAAAAAATTAAAAAAAAAAGATTCTATTATCACTCTCATCTTCGTTTCTCAAATTTTGAGTTTCGATGAATTCGTTTTTAGTTATCTATCTTCAGTCGCTAATTTCTATCCCAATCATCTTTTTTTGTTAGATAATCAATCAAAATATTTTATTACTAGGGGTGTGTGAAGGGCCCCAACCCGGCTGCCTAAGCCGCGATTGATGTCTTTCATCGTCCTGGCCACGTCCTGGCCGAACCTATTATTTATTACCCGTATTATTTTAATTTCGCCTAAATGTGAAGACAATCTTAGACCTTAGCTTACGACCAACTTAGTCATTTCCTAGCTTAGATCATTTCTAACAATACGCAGCAGAATATTCTTTATTTATCATTGATTTATAACCCATCAGGAACATGTCCGGTCCAACTATCTATGCCTTTGTCAGCTCGGTTACCACCATTCAGCTTATAGAAAAATACTTGGACAGTTCCAGTAACACTGATCCGAAATTCCATTTCCCTACCCTTCTACCAGCATCCTAGAAAGATACTAATTTATCCAAGTAATTGCTAGGTCATACCTTTGCCACATCCACGGAGCTTGTTAGCTCATTGGTCCAGCTGATCCAGCTGACTGAGGTAGTACATCCATCCCATCGAGCTGATACACTTGAGCTGAACTGAGACCGAGCTGATCCCAGCTCACTGAGCTAGTATATCCAGCTCATCGAGCTAGTACACTTGAGCTGAGATAACACCGAGCTGTACCCAGCTACCATGTACTATTTCCAGCTCTTATACACTTCGACCAGCTGCCTTGAACTCATTTCCATCTCCTTATACATAGAATAACCCTTCTCTTTGGTACCTATTCATTCAACCAACCATCCCCATAGACTAAGTAACCATTGAGAAGTCTTCATTCGCTAAAGACATGCATCGAGCCTCTTCTTGACTCATGCACTGTCCTATCTCCCTTTGTCCTATAGTGAATGGTACGAAGTCCAACTTCTGGACTAAAAATGCTCATCAGATCCTAAGTCAATCAACCAATCACCCCACATGGCTTGGATCCGATGAGACTTCCCTCATACTAGACCGGCCATGAAAATAACATTCCCACAAGCCTGACAGCCTTGTCTTCCAAGCTGATGTATCTTTAATCCAGTTAGATCTGACCTTTTGATCCATAATTCATGGATGAGGTCGTCCAAACATATCCATGACCAGAACATACACGGCAGTAAGTTCCCGACCATAACCGCTCATGGCAGTTACTCAAAGAAACTGCTCTCGGCAGTTATTCGACCAAACCGGCCAGCAGTTATTCGGCCAAACCGCCCCAGCATTATTCTTCCAACCGCCCCAGCAGTTATTCGGCCAAACTGCCCCAGCAGTTATTCGTCCAACCGCCACAGAAGTTATTCGGCCCAACTGCCTCGGCAGTTATCCGGCCAAACTGCCCATCCCTGTCGATCAATTACATATCCTCCAATGATTACCTTCTGAAGGCGACTCAAGCCACCCATGAACCGGAATTCCTCCATGTCTAGATCAAACTCGTGATTTCAGACACAATCTCATCCCTCAACGGATCGTACCATGTCACCCTTGATCTCTCATGAATCGGCCTCCAATGGATAGTTACAAGCCTCGGCCTTGGATACTTCAATCCGCAGCATTCCTTCTCCTCCTTGGGTTACTCTGTGTCCATGGCTGTTAAAGGAGGATTTAGGAACGTGAGGGACATCCATAATCCCAACTGTATCATGACCATGATTTGTTTCCCCTTGATTTTACAAATCGGGTCTCTTTTTTAAAAACCAGTCTCAGCCTTGGACAATGCAGTCCGGCCTTCTCTCCTCTCTCCTGAACATTTGCGTGTATTATAAGGATCTAGAGAAGGCCTGGAGTGATGTGAAGAATGATCAAAACCCATCAATGGGTCCTACTTAACTTCTCCATTGATTGCCCACGAAACAGTCTCCTTCTTGCCTTCATGTGTGTCTTGGTTTTGGATTGTTGAATCCGACCATTACCCTTTTATTTATGTGTTTATGTGTGTTTCAGGGTGTAGGAGGAAACCCTGGCGTGCCTGCAAACCCACGGAATTACCCTCCTTTTATAGGAGAAAGGGCAGTTACCCTTCCAAGGGTTGCACCTTTTCGGTATTATTTCTGGCCATTGATTTAATCAATGGTCCAGATCACACCAATTCGCCCCCTGGCAGTTACCAGACGCCCCTGGACCTTCCAAAACACCCACCTAGAGTGTCATTCCATCCAAAAAGGTCAGTAATCAACCAGCTTGGTCAGCTAAGTTGAGCTGGTCGCCAGCTCGGCCAGCTTGCTCAGCTAGTACTTCAGCTAGTGTGAGCGTTAGCTAATGAGTTGGCCAGTGAGTGTTCAGATAGTGTTCAGCTACTATGATATGGTCAGTGAGTGCTAGCTAATGTTAGCTGGTAACTCAGCTACTACAGCTTGCCCAGCTGATATTCACTTGGTACAGCTAGTGTTCTGCTGGTGTGAACTAATTAGCGAGTATCCAGCTAGTATTCTTCTGGTGTTCAGCTGGTATGAGCTGGCCAGTGACTATCCAGCTAGTTTTCATCTGGTAACTCAGCTTCTACAGATAGTCCAGCTCATTTCCCTTAGACAAGTACATGTGGCTAAGTCCCTTGGTCCATTCCTGACCTGATATAATCGCTCATGATCATTTTCGATCATTCTTTCATCATATCTAGTTCATAATCATCTCTTTAGGATATGAATCAAGACAGCCACGATTTTATTGAAATATATAGGCCTTATGTGAGGCTCCTAGATCACTTTACTCTTTTATCCAGACCTTGGGATGCTTGCCCTGAGGTCTCTCGGCCAAATTTCTCGTTCACTCGTCCAAGATCCAACATCCGATCCTTTCAGGATCGGGGATGCTACAAGACTCCCCCTGTAAGACCCAATCCTGATCCCAAAGGACCCAACTAGGACCCACGGCCTTACTTAACTAGTTCACGATGATTTGTTCAATTTTTAAGATCCAATATTTTTCTAAGTCATTTTCAATCATATGAGGCTCAACCATTACGTATACTCAGTATAAACAGATAGGAGAAAATGTATCTTTAGTTATATAAAACATGTGATCCATACATAAGTTCAGTTGCACAATAGGCTAAGTCATAAGTTCATAAGTACTAATACAATAATACCCCGGACCCCACACATCCATCCACGGCTTGGTCCTCATGGTACCTTGCCCTTGCCACGGTCCTGGTCAGATCCTGAAACCAACACACACCACAAACATATGTATAAGTACAACCGATAACTTATCAATCACATCTATCATTGCATGGTTCGGTTCCTCTAAACTAAGTTCCCTAGACTATCCAATCAGTCAACAAAGCACACGGCTCTAACCAAAACAACACCTAGGGCATCTAGATTACACCATCTTCCCACGGAATGTCTGGCCTAATGCGATCCAACGCATGGATCACACCAACCCACACTCGGCCAAAGGAAGAAAACCCAAACTGACTTACTCAAATATAACTCCAAACGATCATTAAAAACCATGATAATTCATGATTAATCCCCATTGAGAAGAATCCAGGGTCGGATTTCCATGAATCAATCTAAATCATATAGAATCCGACCAAGATCAGTCCGGCCAAGGGCCTAAGACTATGTGTCTGGACCGGCCAAGGCCTGGGTCCAGTACCACTAAGTTTGTAACATCCAACATGATAAGAATAGAGAAGAAGATGAATAGAACAATGGGAAAATAGAAGAGATGGGTCTGATCCAACCGATCCATCCATAGCTTACACGGAACATCACCACGGCCATGGTAGGATGGTTCGATTCATCCCACTCACCTTGGGCGTACGCTCTGGTGTACTCAAGCCCTTCTCCAAATCCTTCTCCTTGCCTCTGGTTCCCATTCTGAATCGATCTCCACTTCCCACACACCAACGTCTAGTCGGAATCCAATCACCACTGCCCACAGTCTCGGTTTGGCCGGCCTTCTTCTTCCTTTCTCTCTTTCTTTCTCTCACGATTTTCGCAGAGTTTTCCCTAAAGGATTTCATGCCATTTTCGACACCCCAAGGTCTGTTTATATAGAAAAAGGATCGGCCAATAACTGCCTGACCGAAAAGGTGCAAGCAGTTGGCGAATGGGTGCAAAACTGCCCCTTTCTTCCTTATCGCCTAGTAACCACCCCAACTGCTCTTTTTGGCGTGTGGGCTGTCTGGGGAACAGGCCCAATACTTCCCTTTGGCATCCCAAGTCCATTAGTCAAGAACCATAGACCTAACCGAGACCCATGGACCCATCATGGGTCGGACAACACCCAACCAAACCCATAACCACCCATGACCCGTCCACACTCACCCGGATCATAACACTCCATCCGGCTGAGTGGATCTGAAAGCTAGCTGCCCCCGCTGAGTGAGATAGTAGTCCAGCTGCTGGAGCTGACCTAAGCTAGTGTGAGCTTCACTAAGCTCGTCCTAGCTGGTTGAGCTAGTGATATAAGTGCTGGAGCTGGCCCAAGCTAGTGTGAGCTGCTCCGAGCTAATCCTAGCTGGTTGAGCTAGTGATCTAACTGCTGGAGCTGGTCCAAGCTAGTGTGAGCTTCTCCGAGCTGGTCCTAGCTGGTTGAGCTACTTCCCTTCACCCTCCAGCTGCCTTAGAACTCATCCAGCTCTTATTTCCTTGTCTCCATCCAATTCTGGTTAAGTCTCAACATACTGATGCACTTAACCATTCTTTCCAGCCATGGAACGCTTGTCTCTAGGCCTTATGACCTGACTGGTGCATCTCCCCGCACCATGGATGTGGTCGAAGGCCTTATCTAGAATTGGGGACGTGACAAGTCTCCCCCACTTGAGATGGATTCGTCCTCGAATCCAACCCTAGACTTGTCTCCATCATAAACTGACCATACCACTCTGGGTAATCCGCTTTCATCCTTGATTTGGTCTCCCAAGTGACTTTTTCATGTCCACTACTCTCCCAAACAACCTTGACCATTTGAATGGTCTTGTTCCTCATTACTTTTTCCATCCTGTCCACAATCCGAACTGGCCTTGATTCTAAGGTGAGGTTCGTACCTAGATCAGATGGAATTTCAGGTAGAATAATGTCTTGATTTGTAAGACATTTCCTTAACTGAGATACATGGAACACATTGTGAAATGCATCCATTTCTGTTGGTAAGTTTATCTTGTAAGCCACTGCACCAACCCTCTCCATGATCCGGAATGGACCTAAGTACCTTGGGTCCAACTTTCTCCGACCAGAAACTTTTGTCCGGCCCTTGAAAGTGATCATCTTGAGGTAGACCATGTCTCCCACCTCAAACTCCACATGCTTCCTTCTTCTATCATCATAACTCTTATGGCGATCTTGTGCCTCTTTCATTTTGTCCTTTATGAACTTAATCTTCCATGTTGTTTATTCCACAATCTCAGGTCCTATCATGCTGTGCTCCCCCACTTGGGTCCAACATAATGGTGTTCTGCAAGGCCTTCCATATAATGCCTCATATGGAGACATACCAATACTTGTGTGAAAGCTATTGTTATAGGCAAACTCCACCAAAGGTAGGTGCGTTTCCCAGGACTCACCCCAGTCCAACACACATGCCCTCAGCATGTCCTCCAGCGTTTGAATTGTTCTCTCTGATTGCCCATCCGTTTGTGGATGATAAGCTGTACTCATATTCAATCTGGTTCCCAAGGCTTTTTGAAAAGCCTTCCAGAAGTAAGATGTGAAACGTGGGTCTATATCTGAGACAATACTGGCTGGTACCCCATGCAACCGCACCACCACATCCATGTAGATCTGCACCAAGGGCTCCACACCATCAGTCTTCTTGATTGGTATGAAATGAGCCGACTTGGTCAAACGATCTACTACCACCCAAATTGAATCCTTCCTCTTCCTAGTGGTGGGAAATCCAGACACAAAGTCCATGGTGATGTGATCCCACTTCCACTCAGGTATAGGTAGGTTCTGGAGCAGCCCACTGGGTACTTGATGTTCTGCTTTGACGAGTTGGCAAGTAGGACATTTGGCCACCCACTCAGCCACATTTGTCTTCATTCGGACCCAATGGTAGTACCTCTTAATATCCTTGTACATCTTGTTCAATCCAGGATGCACAGAGAACTTAGACTTATGAGATTGTCTCATAATCTTTTCCTTGAGTTCCTTGACATTAGGAACACTAATCCTCCCATGGACCAAGATAGTACCATCCTGAGCAATTTGGTATTCTGTCTTATCATTTCGGGCAACCTTCTGAAGATTCTCATCCAATCCCTGAGCTTGTCTTATCCTGGTAAGAAGATCAGCCTGGTTCACTGCCTCCAAACCCAAAGGCTCGTCCTCGCTAACCAAGGGGTTTAGGTGCAGTGACCTGACCATTCCTTCCAGTACCTCGGCTTCCTTTTCAGCTGATACTTCAGCCCTCCTCCGGCTCAAAGCATAAGCCACCAAGTTTGCTTTCCCTGGATGGTAAGCTATATCAAGATCATAGTCAGCCACAAACTCCATCCATCTCCGTTGTCTCAAATTCAACTCAGGTTGGGTGAATATATACTTGAGACTCTTGTGATCGGTTAGGATCTGAACCTTAGCACACAAGTATGATCGCCATATCTTGAGGGCAAACACCACTGCGGCCATTTCTAGGTCGTGGGTTGGGTAGTTCCCCTCATGCTTCCTCAATTGTCTAGATGCGTAGGCTATGACCTTACCGTGTTGGTTCAATACACATCCCAATCCTGTTATGGATGCATCAGTGTACACCACATATGGTTGGTCAGCCTCAGGCAATGCTAGGATAGGTGCATTTGTTAGCATATCCTTCAAGGCAGAGAAACACTTCTCACATGCCTCAGACCATACAAACTTCACATCCTTTCCAGTTAGTTGTGTCATGGGTTGGGCCAAGCTGGCAAATCCTTTGACATACTTCATGCAATATCTGGCCAAACCCAAGAAACTCCTGACCTCGGTTGCATTCTTAGGTCGTGGCCACTCCTGTATAGCCTTAATCTTCTCTTGATCAACCGAGACTCCCTGATCAGACACAATGTGTCCCACGAACCCAACACTCCGTTGCCAAAAACTACACTTGCTCAATTTGGCAAAGAGTTGTTGTTCCCTTAATCTTCCCAACACTGCTCTTAGATGCTCTCATGATCCTCCCTGGTCTTGGAGTAGACCAAGATATCATCAATAAAAATGATCACAAACTCGTCTAGATAATCTCTGAAGATGTTATTCATCATCTTCATGAAAGCTGCTGGTGCATTGGTTAATCCAAATGGCATGACTACAAATTCATAATGACCATACCTGGTCCGAAAAGCTGTTTTCCGAACATCATTTGGTTCAATGGGAATCTGATGATACCCTGAAGCCAAATCTATCTTGGAAAACCATTTTGCACCCTTGCGCTGATCCAGCAACTCATCTATCCGAGGCAATGGGTACTTGTTCTTCACAGTCACCCTGTTTAACCCTCGGTAGTCAATACACAATCTAAAGCTACCATCCTTTTTTTTCACAAAGAGGACTGGTTCTCCCCAGGGTGACACATTTGGTCGTATGTAACCCTTATCCAGCAACTCCTCAAGTTGCTTCTTAAGCTCGGCCATTTCAGCAGGAGCCATTCTATAGGGACTTTTGGATAATGGGGCCATCCCTGGTTCAAGTTCTATTATGAAAGGGTCCGACCTGTCAGGGGGAATGCCCTGCAGTGCCCTAAACACATCCTGGAACTCACCAACCAGCGGTATTCCCTCCGGGTCACCACCCCCTACAACCTCCTTAGTGGCGATTGTGGCCAGATAAGCTTCATAACCCTTCCTCAGCATCCTATCGCACTGGATCGCTGACACCACCAAGCAACGTATACCTTGGAACCTGATCGGTGTCCCGCACCCACTCTCAAAAAGCACACGCCCCCGGTGACAGTCAAGAGTGGCCCGATTCTTTCCAAGCCAATCCATACCTAAGATCACCTCGTGATTCTTTAGGTGGACTACCACAAGATCCATAGGCATGACTGTGACACCCCTGATCTGGTCTAAGTACAAGTTGACTCGACCAGCCGTGCAACAATCAAACAAGAACATGCACAGCCAATCACTATTAACTTAAACCAAACCGAGAGGCCACAATGTGTACCTCAACGATTAACCCAAAGTTCCTGGAAAAGATCCAGGTACCTTAGGCCAATCGCCTAAGTACACATATCCTATTATGTAAAACCCGAGGCTTTTCAACCTTACTGAGTAATACCAGATAGTTAGTTTGTCCAGACAAAGACTAATATCATATGGAACTCGTAGTTAAAGAAACATTCTTTAATACATTATATAATATTTTTTCAAAAGCATCTTACAAAATATTAATGATTAACCTCGAGGTTTTCGGTCAACAAACTTTATACATAGGATATATCAAAACTACTTTGCAAGGATAATAAAACTACCGCTGGCTAATGTTGTTCCTTCCCGTCCTAGAGTAAAGGTCTCCCGCCTACTGGTTACCTGCATCACAAATGAGTCATGAGTAACTAGTTTACTCAGTGAGTCTAATCCCGCACACGAAACACATATTAATAATATCCCGAGCAGTCGACATCATTTGAATGCAGTAGAAATATATTCCTCAATTATTATTAAATATAAGGCCTATCATTCCATCGATGTGAATCATATCTTAAACATCACCTCCATGTTACCCGCCATTCATTCATACGTATAATATATATATATATATACTAAACCCGGAAAACCACCAAGGCTAACCAAGCCTAGCGGGAAAAATAAATATAAGCATCATCTCAATCAGATATTCAAAGATCGAACATCTAACGGTGCATGCAGTTACACGGTCTCCAGGGTGCGACCCGATCATCGTGTCTTCGTGACCTTGTTCCATATCGCAGGACCAATTCACGGTAATGCAGGAACTTTAGGGAGAGTGAGTATACAATAAGGCTTCACATGATTCATACTTATATACTTATGTATTAGTACTTGAGAACAAGTTCTAAGGCTCTGGATAAACCTCAAATAATAATTTATAATATTTCTTAAGTGTTTATAATAAGTAAACACTTCACAGTTTAATATAGTTCAAAAATATATACATATAAATTTATCATTCAAAACAATATAAAACTACTAAATCAAAAGCAATAAGCATTTCACATTAAAAGGATAGGTTTGTCTTTGTTTAGAATGACATGTTTATATAGTAGATTGGTAGACTACTTGATCAAATCATATATGGCTTCAAGAGAGTATTTGAATTTATAATACTTCTTCCGCATATAAAAAAAAATCAGTAAACCGGAGTATATATATATAAGCTTAGCATTACATCAATATAAAGCTATTAAATCAAAAGCAACAAGCATTTCACATAAAAAAAAGGTTTGTCTCTACTTAGAATGACTTGTTTATATAGTAGATTGGTATACTACCAATAAGAATGAGCTCTGAAAGGATGGTTTACCGTCTCCTCCTTGCTTGTCTACTGGTCCACGACCACTCCTTGTTCTTCTTTAGGATACTTATCTTTATTCCTACACTAAAACATTCCCTTAGGTACTTAGTCATTAAACCAACCATCACCAGGTTAGTGATATGCATCTGGTCCTTCTTTGCTCATGCACCATCCAACATCCTTTTGCCTTATAGGTTTTGGTACCAAGTCCATATTCTGGACTAACAATGCCCATCAGAACCTAAGTCAATCAACCATATACCCCACATGACTCGAACCTGATGAGTCTTCACCCTTACCTAACCGGCCATGGATTAAATCCCAATCAAGCCGATCTGCCTTGTTCTTACCAGCCAATGGTCATCTGTGCCTAGGCTTAATACTTATGGCCCACGACACATAGTACTAGCCAAACTCATCTCCATGGCTCTTAGACAATCCTTTGACCTAGTTTACCAACACCAAGGTTGATCTCTAGAATTACTTATGGCCACTATATCATAGTGACACGGCCTTGAGTCATATGGTAGGCGAGATCATCGATCCAGATCACCCATGGAATATGGCTCGACCACCATTCCATGTGCGGCTATCGTCCTCTCTTGTGTCGTATTGTTGCAAGTCGCATTTTCACAAATCCTTCGTGCCTATTTACTAGACACTCATAGTACCATCAGTTCAATTCCATATGATGGTTGATAGTGTGAGCCATCATCACCCCTTATAGACCATAATTCTCTCTCACAACAGTTTTCATACACTCGATTAACTGTCATGAATAACCACCTTGATGAAAGGTCACGACTCTTCACCCTTGGCCATGGATCGTGGCTTCTCAGGACCATCCATATATACCATTCCTTTGAGTCAATTCGTGTCAAACCAAACCCATGAACCATGACTCCTCATTGAAGTCTGGCGATGCATCACATACGTCTATCACTCCACATGAGCGAGTTAGACTAACAAGATTTGGTTCATACCAACCATGATCCGGTCCATTATTCAAGGTATCCTATTCTTTTCTCCCCATCTTGATCTCTTGTCTTACAGGGTCGCATCATGCTTGCCCATGATCATTCCTACACGAGACATAATTATAATCCAAGAAGTAAACATAAACCGGTTACCTTACACTTGATGGTTTAGGATCTTGTGCCTTCCTTTATCCTGGATGACCATGATCCTTTTACAAATGCCTTTATGAAGCCTTATCATATACTTCCATTAGTGAAAATATCCACTCATGGGTCATACATCTATTCCCTTAAACTCCAATGAAACTACCTCTCCACGGAAATCCACCTTAAAGGCTGTCTCAGCTATAGAAACTGAAGTCTAACCTTATCATTTTTTTCCTGGTCATTTATGTGTGTTCTAAGGCTCTGAGAAGGTCTTGGGTGTTGTCATAAATGATCAAAACCCATCAATGGATTGTGCATCTCTTCCCCTTGATCGCCCACAAAACTGCCCTCTTCTTTGCCTTGACATGCATCTCGGCCTTGGATTGTTGGAAATCAGGGTTGGCAAGATGGATTATGGAATCTTGTTGGATCGACCAAATCTATGATCGGGTGGGTGATATGTATAGAGGATGTAGGCTGAATGAATATATTAGTTAACGTAATTACACTATTTATAGTGTTTAGGATAACTAAGCTATGTATTACACAATTACTAATCTACCCTTCTATACATAGTCTCTACACACCCCCTCAAGATGGAGGGAGTTTTGTCACTCCAATCTTGTGTATCAAGTTATTGAAGCGATACTTTGGCAAAGGTTTGGTGAGGGCATCAGCAAGCTGGTCTTTGGTGGAGACATGTGAGACACGGAGGGCGCCTGCTTGAACATTGTCTCGAACAAAATGGAAGTCAAGAGAAAGATGCTTCATCCGAGAGTGGAATACTGGATTAGCGCTGAGGTATGTGGCACCGACGTTGTCGCAGACGATCGTGGGAGGTGTGGTGATCGCGATACCAAGTTCAGTAAGTAGTGAACAAACCCAGCGGAGCTCAGCGGCTGTGTTTGCAACCGAATGGTACTCAGCTTCCGTGGAAGAGCGAGAAACACCTGTTTGTTTACGAGAAGACCAAGCAATAAGTGTCGATCCTATGTAAAGCACATAAGCATTTGTAGAGACAAAATCATCAGCATCACCAGCCCAATCAGCATCTGAGAATGCATGTAAAGTATGTGGAGAGTGCTTGTTGATGTAGATACCATGAGTGAGAGTACCAGAGAGATAGCGTAGAATGCGTTTAGCAGCTTTCCAGTGTTCGTTGGTTGGTCGGTGCATAAACTAAGAAAGACGATTAACACTGTATGCTATATCAGGCCGAGTGAAGGACGAGTATTGTAGGCTGCCGATGACCATCCTGTACTCGCGAGGATTGTCCAAAACAGAGCCAGAATGCAGTGAGAGCTTAGGAAAGGTTGCCATGGGAGTGGAAACCGGGTTTGCTTCAAGCATATTCATCTTGGTAAGGAGATCGATTATGTATTTTCGCTGCATCAGATGAAGTCCACCAGCTGTCCGAGTGACCTCAACACCCAAAAAATAATGTAAGTCCTTCGGGTCTTTAAGAGAAAACCGGGAAGCTAAGACTTGAATGCACGGAGAGACCAACTTGGTGGAGTTGCCGGTGATGATTATGTCATCAACATAGATGAGTATATAGAGGACAGTATGACCATCGAGGTAGGTAAATACGGAGGTATCAGCAGTGGAGTTATGACATCCCATTTGACAGGCTCGGGGAGCCTGTTTGAGTCCGTAGAGAGCTTTCCGAAGACGACAAACATGATTTGGTTTGTCTAGATCTTCAAAACCCTGTGGCTGAGAAACATAAACCTCATCTGTAAGCGTTCCTTGAAGGAACACGTTGTTGACGTCTAACTGTTTGATCGGTCAAGAATGTGTGACAGCGTGGTGGAGAACAAGACGAATGGTGAGAGACTTCACAATTGGACTAAATGTCTCTCCATAATAAATCCCGTACGCTTGAGTATAACCACGAGCCACCCATCTTGCCTTTGGCCTGTCAATTTCACCATTAGAAAGATATTTAATAGTGTAAATCCATCTCGTATCAATGATATGGTGATTCGGTTTGCGAGGAACCAGGTCGAAGGTGCGATTCGCGATTTGAGCATCATATTCATCGCTCTTTGCCCGGCGCCATCTTTCATCTCGCATTGCCTGGGCCAAGGTTTTTGGGACAATTAGTGAAGGCGTTTTGGTAATGGTGAGGGAATATTTCTTGGATGGCTTGGTGATATGGTTTTTGCTTCTGGTTTTCATAGGATGGGCATTGAGGATTGGTAATGGTGGGGATGGTTCGGGTATAGGACTTGGTTGAGGTGATGGCGGTAAGGGAGTAGGTGTCGGTGGTAAGGGAGTTGGTGAGATGGGTTCTGGTTGTGCCGTGAGATTTGTGGTCTGAGTTATAGGAGGGTTATTACCTGCCATGTTCAAATGTGCATCACTATTAGTTTTGTTGATTGAGAATTCATACCTGAGCCCATAACATTAGCGTGTTCTGCAGAAACAGAACTCGCCGTTGTTGTTGGTGTATGTTGCAGGTGAGGATCCTGGCTCAGGGAGGCAGAGGGTTGAGCTGGTACGAGTGACGGGAGGTTGATAGGTAAGGTAGTAGGAGGACAGAAGACTGGTGAGGATAAGTCTGGTGATGGCGCTGGTTCTTTTGACAGGCGATCAAATGGAAAACTTGACTCGTCAAATTGAACATGGAGTGAGACATAGATTCTTCCAGTGGGCTGGTGAAGGCATATATATGCGCTCTGAGTAAGAGAGTAGCCAAGAAAGACGCAAAGGAGAGAGCGGCTGTCCAATTTATGTTTTGCATAAGGTCTCAACCAAGGATAACACGCACATCCAAACACCCTTAATTTCAAGTAGTTAGGTGATCTCTTGAATAGTGTTGCATACGGCGATTGATGAGCTAGAACAGGTGTGGGGAGACGGTTGATTAGATACACCGCAATAGCAAAAGCATAAGTCCAGTACTCGATCGGTAATGATGCTTGATGAAGAAGCGTAAGTCCACTCTCAACGACATGCCTGTGTTTCCTCTCTGCTATGCCATTATGTTCTGGAGTGTGTGGTGGAGAGGTGAAGTGTGAAATGCCATGATTCACCAGAAAGGGTCGAAGAGCCACAAATTCGCCACCATTATCAGAATACAAGTTCCGTATGCCGGAGGAGAAATGAGTCTCGACAACCCTCTTGAATTGGATGAAGGTTTCTTTGACCTGAGATTTCTGTTTCAATGGATAAAGTCAAGTATATCGGGTGAAGTGGTCAATGAAGACAAGGTAATATTTAAATTGATCAAGAGAAAGAACGGGAGATGTCCACACGTCTGTGTAAATATACTCAAGTGGTTGGGTAGTGGCAATTGTGTTTGTATAGAAAGGAAGCTTATGACTTTTATTAATAAGGCAATGAGAACATAATTGTTTTTGGGTAGAAGAAGCAACAGGTAAAGAGAATTGCGAGACAATAGTTTGGAAAACTGAAGTAGAGGGATGACCTAGACGAGAATGCCAAGAAGACTGTGTTGTTTTTGGTGAGGGTGAGGCGAAGAAGGTGATGGTGTTTTGGGGTGTAACCGGCCACTCGTACAGCTCATCCTTAGTTTTGCCTTGGAGTAATCGGACCCCCATGCTGAGATCCTTCACCTGAAAGTGGGCAGGAAAGAATTCAACAGAAACATTATTAGAGTTACACAATCGAAACACAGAGATAAGGTTTTTCTGAAGATTAGAAACATAAAGTATATCATTTAAAACATAAGAACGAGAGGGTGTGGTTAAGGAAGTGGAACCAGTATGCGAGATGGGAAGACTTGAACCATCTGCAATTGTGACTTCCTCGCCTCCAGTGTACGGTTTATGTAAAGAGAGATTGTTAAGATCAGTGGTGAGATGGTGGGTGGTGCCACTATCAAGGATCCAGCTGTTTGGATTGTATGGCTATGGGATAGCCACATTCGCTCTCGGCTGCCACGAGGGAGGAGCTTGCGTGACCTAGCGAGTGGTCTGAGTGGAAAAGTACGCAGCATTCTGAATTTGTGGGCATCGTCTAGCGCTGTGACCCTGGACTCCGCAAAGTTGACAACGACCTTGGTATCCACGTGAGGGCTGTTCACTGCGTGAGGAGAACTGCTGTTGCGGCTGCTGCCATGTTTGCTGCGGGGAGCGATGGTTGTTGTTGTTGCTGCGACTGGGACCATGATAGTTGCTGCGAGAGTTGTTGTTACCCCCACGATAAGTAGCTGCATTAGCTGTGATTGCAGGAGTTGTGGAAAGCACACCCTTGTGTTGAAGTTTAACTACGTAATCCAGAAGTTTCTCATGAACTTCGGTTAGAGAAGGAGGTGAGTCTCTACCTTCAATCTGATCAACCACTTGTTTATAACATTCTGGTAATCCTTCAAGAACATACTCAAATTGATCCTCGATGTCAATTGGTTTGCCTAGCAATGCCAATTGATCAAAACGCGTTATGAATCCCTGGACGTACACATCAATAGACATTGAACCTTTTGTCCATGTTTTGAGTTGCTGTATGATTTTCTTAACATGAGCAAGGCTGGTCTTCGCGTACGTCTCCGAGAGTATGGTCCAGATCTGGTTTGAAGTTGTTGTTGTCGAGAGAATTGGCTGGATAGTCACCGTGATAGCACCGAGTAAAGCACTGTATATGAGCTTGTCTTGCCTTTTCCACATCGTGTAAGCCGGATTGGAGGTAGTGACACCATCGATCGTGTTTGTGGGTGATGGAACGACAATTGATCCGTCAAGATAGCCCGTAAGGTCGTAGCCATCGAGTAACGCATGGACTTGACAGCTCCACATCAGAAAGTTGGACGCCGTGAGTTTTGTGACATTCCTCATGTTGATGTTCAGAAGGTTAACGGAATCGGACACCGTGATTGTTTCACTGGAAGATACAGGAGAGGCCATTGTTGCCGTGAAGAAGAAGAAGAAGAAGAACAGTAGATGAAGAAATTAAGTTTTGTGTTTAGGCGGCTAAAAAATTTTCAGATCCCTAGGAATTTGCTCTGATACCATATAGAGGATGTAGGCTGAATGAATACATTAGTTAACGTAATTACACTATTTATAGTGTTTAGGATAACTAAGTTAGGTATTACACAATGACTAATTTACCCTTCTATACATAGTCTCTACAATATGAATATAATGGAAGTTGTAAACCCCAAAAAAATGCAAAATGAATGAGATGATGATTATAATGAGAATAACAGAAGATAAATAAACAAAGGATTTGATGATATTAGGCTGCCGGTTGTGTGACACTCTCAGACTAATCAGTTGATGATCGAAGTGGATCGAGATGGAGCTTAATCAATTGGTTGTGTAACTCTCTTTGATTAGCCAATTCAATGTGATGGATGGGGTGGATTGAGGACGCCACAAGACTCTATGGACAGGAGCCTTGATAAGTCAAGATGCTCCGGAGCTGCTTCTCACAAACTCTAAAGAATTCAACTATAGTTTTGGACAAAGCTAGAAAAACAGATTTTCATTCATAAAAAAGCTTCAAAGGGTGTTTACAAGAATTAAAAGGAATGAGCATATACAGGCTTGATATAATAACTCTCTATCAGTCTAAAAATGACTAAAGGAATGGAAAAAAATTGAAATAAAACTCTTGGAAGCAAAGCTTTGATGGCTCCAAAAAATATAGCCATTAGCTTGATTTATGCTTTCTTCCAAAAGAAAAAATTGTGGGGACTTGTATCTTGATAGCTTGTGGATGTGAACATGATCTTCAAGCATTCATGAATTACTCATTTTTCTTAAAAGAATGGAATATGACCGTTGGTCTTGAGCAAGAATCTGTAGGAACTCCTTTAAGGCATTTAGTGTAGATGTTGCCGGATAAGGAAAGTTAATGTAAAAGGAAGATCCTCCTGATCCTTTGGGTGATGGTTCATCTAAAGACTTCTTGTATGCCTTCTGGATGGTTTAGAGTATCTCCTGGCTTCCATAGAAAGTTTTGGTTCGAGCCAAATTGAAGAGGTTCATAACTTCCAGAATTGATGTCGGTTTGGCCGGTTTTGGGAAATTGATTGCATCTTGGTATTCCCTTGACAAATTCTTATGATTTATGGAAATAAAAAAAAATACACCTTGAAGCCCATGATTTGATTCTGGAGAAGTCCGCTTCATGGTTGGTCTGAAATTCACTTCTAAGGGCTGATACTCGTAAATGGACGTGTTGAAAAACCTCCATTTTGAAACAATCATATATTTCTTGTCCGGATAGATTTTGGGTTGATTCTAGTTCTTCTTGAAATATTTGTGAGTTTAGAATCCATGAAAATTTCTTTAATGGTGAAGATCCTCCTGGTTTGTAAGATATGAAATTTTTGGTGCCCATACCTCATGGTTGGAACCTTCATATGTTGAGTGGAGTGTTGGATCGACATCTGGTTCAATTGCTGATTTGATGGCCAGATCATACCCCCCCCCTCCCCCCTTTGGAAAAGTTTCAACCTCGAAACTGGATAACATTTATCAAAATATAGCAAGTCAATTTTCATCCTCTTTTTAGAGTTTAGAACCTTACCTTGGTATAATATTGGTTATTGATGCATGGTCCATCTGGTGGATCTTTGATGCGGCCATCAAACCTGCAGCTCGGCCTGAGTCTCACCAAAATGTCCATACCAACCATCTTAGAGGTTCCAGCGACAGAGGTTCAGTCCAAGGAGATAATCTCAGCAACCAGAAGTCCTTTTGACGTGAAACCAATTTTAGAAGAAGACTTACTAATCAAATAATCAATGAGGCTTGGAATATAAAGAAAATATTCATAGACCAAGAAATTATGGATTTTACAAAATGGAGGTTTCCCAGCTCATCCAGTTGCGAGGTTCAGCCTTTAGAAGTGAAGATCAGTCCATCCACGAAGTGGCCTTATCCAGAATCTAACATGGGCTTCAATAGGGGTTTATTAGCTTTCCATAATGACCAAAATCAGAAGGATTGGTCATGGGAAAACCAAGATACAATCAATTTCCCAAAACCGGTCAAACCGACATCAATTGGGGAAAGTTTCCAACCAAATTGATTTTGCTCGAACCAAACCTTTCTTTGGGAGCCAGAAGACATTCTAATCCATCCAGAAGGTATAAAAGAATTCTTAGGCGTCCTAACATGCTCCAGCATCCAAAGGATTAGGAGAATCCTCATTAACCTCAACTTACCACATTTGGAGCCTTGGTATTTAAAAGTCCAACAGCTATGTCTCCAGCTCCTGCACGAGTTTAACACCTTCCAGTCCATCAAGAGGGTTCCCAGGAAGCTCTCATACCCTCTCAAACCGTCCAGATTCAAAGGGAATCAAGTTCCCCATTTATGGCTAAGCAAATCACCTCCAACAGCCACAAAATCTCCCAAGATCACTCCTTTGAAGACTCTACTTTATTTGCAAGTTATTTTTGTTTCCTTGTCTTGTTTATGACCGTTAGGTCTTGTTTTGAGTCCCCCATTAGTCGATCCTATAAAGCTCAAGTCGTCCATCCATTGTTGTTACAGCCCAGAATGGGGGTCGTCCTGAGGTGTATGGATGGGCAAATCGGATTGACCAAGAGATGATCGATTTGCCGATATTGCTGGAATCTACCTTGCAAACCTGAAACAAATGGAAAACAAATGAGATGCGGTTTATGAAATGAAATAAACAATGAAAATAAGCAAATAAAAAGGATAGATAGGATGGAATTAGGCTGCTGGATGTGTATCACTCTCAGCCTAATCAAAAGATGATCGATATGGAATGAGATGGTGCTTTGCTTGCTGGATGTGTATCACTCTCAAGCTTGGCAAACGAAGGGGATGGAAGTGAGGATGGATTGAGGACGCCACAAGACTCTATGGAATGGAGGCTTGATAAGTCGTGGTGCTTTGGAGCTGATTCTCACAAACTCTAAAGACTTAAGACAATAGTTTTAAGAAAACTAGAAAACTGGAAAATTCTTATTGCTGGAAAAATTGTGTGTTGTTTACAATGGACGACTAGAGCTTATATAATGCTCAAGTAAAGGACTCTAGACAAGACCAAACGGCCATATAGAAGACAAGGAAAGAAAATAACTTGAAAATAAAGTTTGGTCTTCAAAGGAGTGATCTTGGGAGATTTTATGGCTGTTGGAGGTGATTTGCTTAGCCATAAATGGGAAACTTGATTCCCTTTGAATCTGGACGGTTTGAGAGGATAGGATAGCTTCCTGGGAACCCTCTTGATGGCTTGGAAGGTCTTAAACTCGTGCAAGAGCTGAAGAAGTAGCTGTTGGATTTTTAAATACCATGGCTCCAAATATGGTAAGTTGTGGTTAATGAGGATTCTCCTAATCCTCTGGTTGCTGGAGCATGTTAGGACGACAAGGACTTCTTTTAAACCTTCTGGATGGATTAGAATGTCTCCTGGCTCCCAAAGAAAGGCTTGGTTCGAGCAAAATCCAATTGGTTGGAAACTTTCCCCAATTGATATCGGTTTGATCGGTTTTGGATAAATGAGCACAACTTCTATTTCCCTTGACCAAATCTCGTGATAGTGGGCTTCCTGGAAAGCTAAGAAACTCCTCTTGACTTCTAAATTTGGTTTTGCCTCGGGCCGGATCTTTATGGGGCTTAAACCTTCTTCCAAACTCGGGTCCAAAATCGGGTACTCGCAGATGAATGGGCTGGGCAACGTCCATTTTGTAAAATCCATAACTTCTTGTTCCGTGGGTATTTTCTTGAAATTCAAAGCCTCAGTTCTTCCTTGATGAGTAAGCCTTCGTTTAAAATTGGTTTTACTCCAAAAGGACGTCTGGTTGCTGAGATATTCTCCTTGGACTGAACGTATGTCACTGGAACCTCTACACGGGTTGGTATGGACAGTTGGGTGAGGTTTTGCACGATCTGCTGGTTTGTTGGCCGCAACATTCCCTCCCCCTTGTGAAGGTTTTGACCTCAAAACTGGATAACCTGCACCAAGATAGAGCAAGTCAGGTTTCATTCTCTGTTGAGATTCCAAAGTCTTACCTCGGTATTGTTTTGGTTTGGGGATGGATTGTGCATCTGGTGGCTCTTCTTTAAAAAGATGGGAAATGATCACGCCCTTATCATGAACATGGTCATTGCATCTCTTCTGGGGTTGATGGTCCTTCACACTTTTGGTAGCCTCGTTTTTGACCATCATTGGAGTTGGTTCTCCTAGCAACAAAAGTTGATCCGGTGGGATCTCTTTGAAGCTTTCTTCTTTGCAACCTGAAATATTCTCAACATTCTGGACAAAAACCAAGTGAATCATATCTGATACTGGAGTTTTATGAAGAGAATGTGTTATGGTCGAATTTACCTTAGTTGCATCAGCATGATAAAGAATGAAATTCTTCTTTGGACAAGTATGGTTGGATGGATGCCTCTTTTGCAACTTCTTACCCTGGTATGTATGATCACTTTCTTGTGATACATCAGTTTGGTTTTTGTGTCCTTCTTGAATTATTCCTGGATCAAAACATCTTGGCAAAGACAAGTGTATTATACCAAAGAAAATGGACTTATAAACTGATAAGAACATTGAACACTTAACCTTTAACATAGCTGTGGCAGTAGTGAACTCTTGTGCTTGCTTCAAGCTTATCCTACAATCTGCCTTTGACACTTTTGACAAGAACAAGTGTATCATATCAAAGTATTGGGATTTTAAGGACATACTGCAACCAAGTATTACCTCAGTTCTGGTGGATGTGAGTTCAAAATCACCTCGGTCTAGTTTCTGGTCAGAAACTACAAACATCTTGGCTGGTGCTTCTTCTCTTTGGGCAGTGCACACTCCTTGGTTACCTGTACTTATTTCACAATCTCTTGGACAAGACAAGTATATCAATCCTGTCATGGAGTTAATAAGAAAATTATGATCTAGAGTGAAATGTACCTCAGGCTTTAGCACTTGAACAATCCTTTGTTCAATTTTCGGTTTCCACTTGTGGTGTGGATTTTGATTGAGCTCATGTTCTGGTTTGGCCTTTTGAACTTCAGTAAGCATATGGCTCTCATCTGGTATCCCTGTACCAAGAATATACACGTTTAAACCAGTATCTAAAGGTGATGTTAAACACTTACCTTGGTTTGATACTTTGGTTACTGGTTTTGCTTCTTTAAGCAACTTGAGTGGCACAATGTCTTGAGACTTCTTCTGGTCCATCACAAGGACTACGTTCGATGGTTCCTCTCCCTTGATTTTATGTGCCTCAGTGCCTGTTAAAAGACCTTTTGACAAAGACAAATGCATGACACTAGAATCGGGAACCAATAAATCAGTTTGAAATAAACTATCACTCATTTTAGATAAGTCAGTTTTATCTTCTTGTGAAGTTTCTTTCAATACTTTCGGATCTGTAAAAGTTACAGCAAGGTTCTCTTTTATATGAAAGTTATAACTAGCCTGCTCCTCAAAATTAGAGTAAGAAGACTTACCTTGGACTGTGCTGGTCGGATGGGACAACATCAATGTCCCTAAATTGGCCTCCTTAGGCAACATGTATTGCTTTGTGCATTGATCTTCCTTCTGGTCCATTGGAAGGCAAGGCCCTGGGGTGTCATCTCCGTGGGTTATAGGCTCCTTAAGACCTGGAATAACACTCTTGGACAAAGACAAGTGCATCATACAAGTAGTAGGTGATTCATGGACCATATCATCAAGTGTAGGACTTACCTTAGCCTTTACTTGCATAGTAGCTGGTTCTGGTTCTGTTTTGGTCCTGATCAAAGTGTCTTGACCGACACTTTTACTCATCTCCCTGGCCTCTGGGATGTCTCTCTTCTGGTCTAAGAAATGGCCAGTGGTGTGGACTTGGTTTGGCCGCATACTGCCTTGTGAAGGCATGCTTCTTTGTCCTTCTTTTGACACCTCTCTTCTTGCATCTTTAGGAACATGAGTTGGATACCTCCTTGGATATAGTTCCTGGATTTCAGAACTTGTGTAGTCTGGTGCAAACTCATGCCTCATGACTTCCTTAAGGTCTCTCCACGTTTTGATAGTTGGCTCCTTGTAAAACCATCTATCATCTTCTTCTTGTATCCACCACTTAAAGGCATCATCTCTAAGTTGATCAATGGCATAAGACAACCTCTCCTTTCTCTGGATGTTGTTGTAATAGAACCATTCATCAGTGTTCCTCTCCCACCTTAGATAACCTCTTTTCCCTGAAAATTAAAGAGCTTGAACTTTATCAGCAACATCATTATAATCAAACCGATAATTAAGAACATGATGGTTAAGAGTTTGAGAAGTTGGGTGTAGGTTGATCCTTGAAGGATCTGGTGGCTTTGGCTCAACATATGCAGCCTCTGGTGCATTCACAAAACTTCTTTCTCCTTGCTGAGGTCGTTGGCCTTGTTCTTTGTTCCTTTTCTCCAGCTGAGAAATCTGGTCCTTGAGCTCTTGTAAAGCTGCCAACTGCTGGTTCATTGTGGCCCTTAGAGTATGGCCGTGTGCTTCCTCTACCATTGCTTCCTGAAAACAATCTCAAAGAGCAAGTGAAGGTATGGGAAGTTCTGGTCGAATCAAAATAAAAGCAAATGCACTAATGAAACTTAATCTAAACCGATAATTATGCAAGTATGAACCGAAATGAAATAACTAAGCAAAAATTATTTTTATTTTTTTGGTTTTCTGATGCAAGCACGAAATATATCAGCTAATATGAGATAGGAAAATAACTAGGATGATTTTTTTTTGAGTTTTGATTTAGCCTTGATATGCAAAACAAATAAGCAAACAATTCAAATGCAGATTTTTTTTTTTTGGGCAGTTTTCGATTATGGAAAGAAAAATTAAAAGGGAACTAACACTATTTCGAAACTAAATTCACTGCAAACAGAATCAAACTCAACTTTTCTTTTTCTTTTTCGTGGCTAATAAGAGTATGAACAGCAAGAACACAAAAAATTCAGAAACAAAACATGAAACAAAAAGACAGTTTTTTTATGGATTTTTGGTTTATGAATGGAAAAACAAATGCAAGCAAGTATTAGATGCAAGGATAGATATCACCTGAGTCAGGAAGTTTAGCTCTGATACCAAAATGTTACAGCCCAGAATAGGGGTCGTCCTGATGGTGGAGGGATGGGCAAATCGGATCGACCAAGAGATGATCGATTTATCGATATTGCTGGAATCTACCTTGCAAACCTGAAACAAATGGAAAAACAAATGAGATGCGGTTTATGCAATGAAATAAACAAAGAAAATAAGCAAATAAAAAGGATAGATAGGATGGAATTAGGCTGCTGGATGTGTATCACTCTCAGCCTAATCAAAAGATGATCGATATGGAATGAGATGGTGCTTTGCTTGCTGGATGTGTATCACTCTCAAGCTTGGCAAACGAATGGGATGGAAGTGAGGATGGATTGAGGACGCCACAAGACTCTATGGAATGGAGGCTTGATAAGTCGTGGTGCTTTGGAGCTGATTCTCACAAACTCTAAAGACTTAAGACAATAGTTTTAAGAAAACTAGAAAACTGGAAAATTCTTATTGCTGGAAAAATTGTGTGTTGTTTACAATGGACGACTAGAGCTTATATAATGCTCAAGTAAAGGACTCTAGACAAGACCAAACGGCCATATAGAAGACAAGGAAAGAAAATAACTTGAAAATAAAGTTTGGTCTTCAAAGGAGTGATCTTGGGAGATTTTATGGCTGTTGGAGGTGATTTGCTTAGCCATAAATGGGAAACTTGATTCCCTTTGAATCTGGACGGTTTGAGAGGATAGGATAGCTTCCTGGGAACCCTCTTGATGGCTTGGAAGGTCTTAAACTCGTGCAAGAGCTGAAGAAGTAGCTGTTGGATTTTTAAATACCATGGCTCCAAATATGGTAAGTTGTGGTTAATGAGGATTCTCCTAATCCTCTGGTTGCTGGAGCATGTTAGGACGAAAAGGACTTCTTTTAAACCTTCTGGATGGATTAGAATGTCTCCTGGCTCCCAAAGAAAAGCTTGGTTCGAGCCAAATCGAATTGGTTGGAAACTTTCCCCAATTGATATCGGTTTGATCGGTTTTGGATAAATGAGCACAACTTCTATTTCCCTTGACCAAATCTCGTGATAGTGGGCTTCCTGGAAAGCTAAGAAACTCCTCTTGACTTCTAAATTTGGTTTTGCCTCGGGCCGGATCTTTATGGGGCTTAAACCTTCTTCCAAACTCGGGTCCAAAATCGGGTACTCGCAGATGAATGGGCTGGGCAACGTCCATTTTGTAAAATCCATAACTTCTTGTTCCGTGGGTATTTTCTTGAAATTCAAAGCCTCAGTTCTTCCTTGATGAGTAAGCCTTCGTTTAAAATTGGTTTCACTCCAAAAGGACGTCTGGTTGCTGAGATATTCTCCTTGGACTGAACGTATGTCACTGGAGCCTCTACACGGGTTGGTATGGACAGTTGGGTGAGGTTTTGCACGATCTGCTGGTTTGTTGGCCGCAACAATTGTAAAAACCCTACTTTGAATTTTATGAATGATTATGCAGTTTTTCTAGCTTTTCCAAAACTATTGTCTTAAGTCTTTAGAGTGTGTGTGAATCAGCTCCAAAGCATCACGATTTATCAAGCCTCCATTCCATAGATTCTTGTGTCATCCTCAATCCATCCTCACTTCCATCCCATTTGTTTACCAAGCTTGAGAGTGAAACACATCCAGCAAGCAAAGCACCATCTCATTCCATATCGATCATTTTTCTATTAGGCTGAGAGTGATACACATCCAACAGCCTAATTCCACCATATATATCCTTTTCCTTTATATATTTTCATTGTTTAGTTCATAGCATAAACCGCATATCATTTGTTTTCCATTTGTTTCAGGTTTGCAAGGTAGATTCTAGACATCATTTCTTGGTCGATCCGGTTTGAGCATCCATCCACAATCAGGACAACCCCCATTATGGGCTGTAACATTTTGGTATCAGAGATAAATCTCCTGAATCAGTTTCAATCTATCCTTGCATTTCATTTGCTTGCATTTGTTTTTATTTTATCATTAAATAAAAAAAAGCCATTAAAAATAGTTTCTGCATTTTAGTGTTCATACGAAAAGAAAAACAAAAGAGAAGAAGTTTATTGCATTTGATTCACAAAAATTTGAAAAGAAAACTCCCATTTTTTTTCATTAATTTAGTTTATTTAGTTTCCTTTCCTAGTTGTTTGCATTCCTCATTTAAAAAAAAAACAAATCTGCATTCCATATTTGTTTAAATCTTGCATTAAAAAAAAAGATATAGCAGTTTGAATCATTTTTTTTTCGTGAATATCATATTGATTCCTCATTTTTGTTGCTTTCATCCAGAAAAGAAAATAAAAATATCATTCATCATAGTTTATATCATTTGTTTCATAATTCTCGGTTTATTGCATCCCTTAAACTAAAAACTCAAAAAAAAATCATTGTTAGTTTTCCTTTCCATAATTTCTTTCTATTTGTTTATCATAGCATCCCATACTGATTTATTTCGAGCTTGCATCAAAAAAAACAAAAGAATTTTTTTTTTATCTTAGTTTATATCATTTATGTCCAATTGTTGCATAATTCTCGGTTTAGATTAAGTTTCATTACTGCAATTATTTTATTTTAGTTTGACCAGAAATTCCCATACCTTCACTTGCTCTTTGATATTGTTTTTTGGAAGCATTGGTAGAGGAATCACACGGTCAAACTCTAAGGGCCACAATGAACGAGCAGTTGGCAGCCCTACAAGAGCTCAAGGACCAGATTTCTCAGCTGGAGAAAAGGAACAAAGCACAAGGCCAACGACCACAACCAGGAGAAAGAAGCTTTGTGAATGCACCAGAGGCTTCATATGTTGAGCCAAAGCCACCAAATCCTTCAAGGATCAAACCACACCCAACTTCTCATACTCTTAACCATCATGTTGAAATTATCGGTTTGATTATAATGATGTTGCTGATAAAGTTCAACTCTTTACTTTTTCAGGGGAAAGAGGTTATCTAAGGTTGGAAAGAAACACTGATGAATGGTTCTACTAAAACAACATCCAGAGAAAGGAGAGGTTGTCTTATGCCATTGATCAACTTAGAGATGATGCCTTTAAATGGTGGATCCAAGAAGAGGATGATATAAGGTTTTACAAGGAACCATCTATCAAAACGTGGGGATCCCTTAAGGAAGTCATGAGGCAAGAGTTTTCACCAGATTACACAAGTTCTGAAATACAAGAACTATACCCAAGGAGGTATCCAACTCATGGTTCCAAAGAAGCAAAGAAAGTTGTGGTACAAGGAGGTCAAAGAGTCTTGCCTCAACAAGACAACTTTGAGCCAAACCAGGGGCACGTCATTGTCCATTGCTTAGACCAGAAGAGTGACATCCCATAGGCCATGGAGATGAATAAAAGTGTCGGCCAAAACACTTTGAGCAGGACCAAAACAGAACCAAAACCAGCTACTATGCAAGCAAACACTAAGGTAAGTCCTACACTTGATGATATGGTTCATGAGTCATCTACTACTTGTATGATGCACTTTTCCTTTTCCAAGAGTGTTATTACAGGTCTTAAGGAGACTATATCCCACGGAGATGACACCCCAGGAGCATGTCTTCCAATGGACCAGAAGGAAGCTCAATGCACAAAGCAATACATGTTGCCTAAGGAGGCCAATTTAGGGACATCCATGTTTTCCAATCCGACCAGCACAGTCCAAGGTAAGTCTTCTTACTCTAATTTTGAGGAGCAGGCTAGTTATAACTTTCATATAAAAGAGAACCTTGCTGTAACTTTTACAGATCCGAAAGTATTGAAAGAAACTTCACAAGAAGATAAAACTGACTTATCTAAAATGAGTGATAGTTTATTTCAAACTGATTTATTGGTTCCCGATTCTAGTGTCATGCATTTGTCTTTGTCAAAAGGTCTTTTAACAGGCACTGAGGCACATAAAATCAAGGGAGAGGAACCATCGAACGTAGTCCTTGTGATGGACCAGAAGAAGTCTCAAGACATTGTGCCACTCAAGTTGCTTAAAGAAGCAAAACCAGTAACCAAAGTATCAAACCAAGGTAAGTGTTTAACATCACCTTTAGATACTGGTTTAAACGTGTATATTCTTGGTACAGGGATACCAGATGAGAGCCATATGCTTACTGAAGTTCAAAATGCCGAACCAGAACATGAGCTCAATCAAAATACACACCACAAGTGGAAACCGAAAACTGAACAAAGGGTTGTTCAAGTGCTAAAGTCTGAGGTACATTTCGCTATAGATTAAAACTTTCTTATTAACTCCATGACAGGGTTGATATACTTTTCTTGTCCAAGAGGAAGCGAAATAGGTACAAGAACTAAGGGAGACCACATTACCCAAAAGGAAGAAACACCAACCAAGATGTTTGTAGTTTCTGACCAGAAACTAGACCAAGGTGATTTTGAATTCAATTCCATCAGCACTAAATTACTACTTGGTTGTAGTATGTCCTTAAAATCCCAATACTTTGATATGATACACTTGTTCTTGTCAATAGTGTCAAAGGCAAATTGTAGAATAAACTTGAAGCAAGCCCAAGAGTTCACTAATGCTGCAGCTAAGTTAAAGGTTAAGTGTTCAATGTTTTTATCAGTTTATAAGTCACTTTTCTTTGGTATAATGCACTTGTCTTTGCCAACATGTTTTGATCCAGGAATAAGTCAAGCAGAACATAAAAACCGAACTGATGTATCACAAGAAGGTGATCATACCAACCAAGGTAAAAAGTTGCAAAAGAGGAAGCCATCTATCCACACTTGTCCAAAGAAGAATTTCATTCTTCATCATGCTGATGCAACTAAGGTAAATTTGACCATAACACATTCTGTTCATGAAACTCCAGTACTAGATATAATTCAATTGGTCTTTGTCCAGAATGTTGAAAATGTTTTGGGGTTTTAAGCTAGATTCTAGACATATCGATAAATCGATCATTTCTTGGTCGATTCAATTTGAGCATCCATCCACAATCCGGACGACCTCCATTCTGGGCTGTAACAATCTTCTTATAGAAGATGTAAAAGGATCACGCCTCAAACCGGGATATGTCAGTGAATATATTCTGGAGTAGATGGTTCTTCAAAGTTTTGGTGGCCACGTTTCTGGTCTTCCTTGGAGTTGATTTTACTAGCACCAAAAGATTATCCGGTGGGATCTCTTTGAAGTTTTGTTCCTTGCAACCTAAAATAATCTCAACCTTCTGGAAAAGAACCAAGTGTATTATATCTGATAGTGGATTTATATAAACAGACGGTATTAAGGTCGGATTTACCTTGAAAGCATTAGAAAGTTGAAGACTTATTTTCCTTGTGTGACAAGTTTGTATATCGGTTATTCTTGAAACTTTTGACTTCGGTTAGTATGCTATTCTTCTTGTCTTATCCCTGGATCAACATTTCTTGGCAAATACAAGTGCATTACATATGAGGTTGAAGGTTTATAAACAAAATATTTAAGGTTCATACTTACTTTGATTGCATCAAAAAGGTGAAGTATGATTTGCCTTTTAGTTCTAGTTTCTTCTTCATTCTGTTTTGCACAAGTAAGGCTGGTTGTGTGACTTTCTATGAACGTGTGATCTCTTTCTATATGTTCTCCTTCTTTTTGTATTCCTGGATAAACCATCTTGTCAAAGACAAGTATAATATACCAATGAAAAAAATCTTATAAACTGATAAAAACAAAGAACAATGAACCTTAAAGTCAGTTGTGGCAGAAATGACTTCTTGTACTCTATTCGATTGAGGTTCATTCTTTGAGCTTGGAATCATCTTTCACCTCTCATGTTGATCTAAACAGTAAGACGTGGGTGTCTCTAGGAAATTCCCCTCATAGTTAGTGGATTTGAATTGCAAAGATTCAAAATCACTTTGGTCTAGTTTCTGGTCAGAAACTAAAGACATCATGGTTGGTGTATCTTCCTTTTGGGGGGTTAGAAACTAAAGACATCATGGTTAGTGTATCTTCCTTTTGGGCAGTGTACACTCCTTGGTTATCTATGCCTATTTCATAATCTCTGGAAAATAGAAGTCTATCAATCTTGTCATGGAGTTAATAAAAACATTCTGATCTAGAGTGAAAATTACCTTATGCTTTATCACTTTAACATTCCATTGTTCAGTTTTAGTTTCCACTTGTTGTGTGGATTTTGATTGAACTCATATTCTGGTTCGGCCCTTGGAACTTCTGTAAGCATTGTACACTCTTTTTTACTTCCTGTACCATGGATATACGCGTTTAGATCTTTATCCAAAAGTGATTTTAGATACTTACCTTGGAAGGTTATGTGGCACTAGTTTTGCTTATTTAAGCAACTTTGATTGCTTTTCTTTCTGGTCTATTCAAATTTTTTCTCTTTGTGGGTAATCTCCATGGGATATATGTTCCTTAAAACCTGAAAATAACACTCTTGGACAAAGACAAGTACATCATACAAGTGGTAGATGATTCAAGTCCTTTCAGAATTCATTCTTATTGGAGCATTTGTAGATTGAATATGAGATTCACAAAATTCACTATGTTTGGCAGTTAATTATGTAAATGGATTATCATATGAACTTCAGGTTCATATTTATTTTCACGAGGATCCATAATTTTCCATGATAATTCATTTTCACATATCTAATTTTTCAGCTGCTCATATGCTTCTAGCAACCTTGCGAGTATATCTCTAATTATTCTATTTACTTTATCCCTTTGAGTTGTATATGTCTTTATTACATGCAAAACTGCATATTTTATACCCGATCATGGATATATTATTTAATCGTATTTGAATTTACTCTATCAGGTTCTGTTTTAAGTGTGAAGATAATCTTCTATATGTTCTACTTATTGGGAATCTTTAATTCTCCCTTAGAGATAATGACAATTCATTTTCATCTATCTCGATTGAATTATATTCTAGAACCAATAACATATTCACTCATTTTGGGTCATGAACTGTTTCAAATCCTTATGTGTGGGATCCTGATTTGGATATGTTTAAAGAAATCACCTCTAATGAAATTGTTAAAAACGATGATCATCTCCCATGATGAATTCCTTTATTTTCTTTAATATATACTATATGTGAAAAACTTAAGGGTTTTTGATATTTCACAACAATGAAAATAACATTATTTGACCAGATTGCTACAACTTAGTATATTTCAGGTTTACTAACATTTATACTTGTGCCATTTTTTTTATACATGTATTTTTATCATAAGATCTTCTTGTGCCAATAATAATTTTGGCATTACCAGATACTATACTTATGATTTCCAAAATAATATTTATTTTGAGAGATGAGGGATATTTGTTACCTTTAATAACCATTTATGAGATGAAGGATTTCCAAATATATATCTTCATATTGAATCTCAAAATATTGCATCTTTCCAATTGAACTGCATTCATATAAAGATTTAACATGATATAAAACAATAATTTTTATCATCTTCAGAAAGATAGATCTCATGTGACATCGACCACAACCACGATAGTGGTTTTTACAGTGTCCACTTCCTCGTTTTTTTCAATAATTATAACGGGATGATAAAACATGCATTTTTAAAGAGAGAAAACCCAGTAGAATGGACATGATGGTTTATTATTATGAGTTTTTTTAATTTACATCAACTCCAACTATTTGGTGAATTATTTCTTTCAAGGATTTAATCACTCAAAGATCTTCAGGATCTTTCCTCATGATACATCTCATCTTATAAACCATCATTGAAGTGGTGTAAAATATCATGGCTTTATTTTTTTTTCTCATCCAATATATTTTTCAACTTATTGATGATTTTTAAAAGCTCCTTTTTTTCTTAGGTGGATCTTTGCACGTACTGCCATGTCATATAATTATTCTGGATAATATCAAGGACAATTGTTTCGAGCTTTGTCAAATTCCACATGATAGCCGTATTCTTATAACAGTAATATAAAAATATAATAAATTCCAAAATTAAATGCAAAAAATTAAAGGCATAAATTTATTTAAAACATAAATAAATTGGAGGCATAACCTACTATATGATCCGATGAGACATATTCTACCATATTGATCATTTTTTATTCAAGGAGGCTAAACCTTTCATAGAGTCTGAGTAAACATAGTTTACCATGGAGAAAGCAATACTTATCAACTCGAAAAATAAATGGAGAAAGCTTAGCCTGTCACTCTAGAATAATAATAAAATCAATGTAAATTAAAATTATACTGAAAGACATAAATTAAACCTTATCTCGTTGGAATAAGAGCCTCGTGCTGATAACGTGTTACAAATTAACTGAAATATAAATAATAATATATATTATCTTACTATTATTCAAGAACACGCTTAAGTGAAGCGTTATAATTTGATTGGCTGATTAGCTTACCATTGTGATTTAGCTAAATTTAATTATGACTCATCATGACACCTAGGATTAGCCCCTCTACACTTGGTGACGAGACATGTGGTTACACTAAAACTTTAATTTAAAAAATAAATCAATAAAATGCTACTAAATCTAACCCACTTTCATCGACAATCCAATATAATAGTTAAATACTATAAAGTAATCAAATCAATAGGTTATTATTACATACAATCTTATCACTACTCTTATAACATTATTAACAAGCACATTTACGCTCAATATGATTTTATACAATTTTATCATATTATAAAGTATTATACGATATTTTTAGCATATTATAATATATATATATATATATGATAAATATATCAAATTCATATAAGCTATATATTTTTATTCAAATTATGTAATCTATAACTTTATATTGTAAAGTTTACTATTACTAAATTATCAATAACTATCATATAATTAATCATATTATAAATTTGTATATACAATATATATATATATATGTATATATATACATACATATTAGATTCTTAAGTTATAGTTATTAGAAATTTTAGTCGATGTATTATAAATTTACAATGTGATAATTGTAAAATACTTTATATGACTATTTTGTTAATTCAAAATCATGTATATCATATTTAAATATTTGTAGTGGGATTTGTCAATCAAAAGGCAATTGCAATCAACTCATGAAATATCTTCTCTCTTAATATCATTCACTTAATATTTAAATATTTCTAGAAAGATTTATCGATCAAAATCATGGTGCAAGCTACTCCCAAGACATTCTCTTTTTATTATTATTCAAATTCAGTTTTACTAACAAGGTATTCCAAAACTAATCTTACCTTATAAGCATAATACTTTTGAGAATTTATTAGAGAGTATTCTATTTTATAACTTATCATGGAAGAAAATCATTTATAAACGTCCACCAATTTACTATATAAGTAAGAAATCCTCAACAGAAAATTAAACCATTGATCTTATTGTGCTATGAAATTTTTTCTTGCTTTTGATTAGTAGATTTATATTGTTTAAAATGTTAAACTTTATATTAATACACATATATTTTGATTTGCTTTATATGCAGATAAACTATCATAATAACTCATTCTCAAAAGCCATATATGATCATTCTTCTATTTCTTCTATAAATCTAAAGTAAATATTGCATATTTCATAATTAAACACTCACTTTATATGAACATTATCAATTTAATGTTACATGTTTATTTCACCCGAATCACTGTGGTGAAATAATTTGGTGTGCCTATCAAGCTATCTCTTTAGTATTGGATTGTAATTGTAAGTTCTTGTGATTTCTGTTTTCCAATTGTAATCATTGAATAACAAAATACATACATAAAAGAACACTAAACTTCTTTTGTGTGAATACAATTGGAACGCTTTTGTATCTTTAGGGTACTAAGACTTTTATATATTTGCAAACGAGTTATGATTATATCGACTCATTGTGGAACAATGATTCCAAATGCAGCCTTTGAAGTAATTTATATACTTTTTGTCAATAGATTTCAAAAACTGAAAATCATTTTAATGCAATTTATAATGGTTCATTTTTGGTCAAATTATAAATATTTATCATTTACTTAATTTATATTAAACTGTATATACGATATATATATATATATATATATATATATATAGTATATTTATAAGTAATAGTTATAGAAAATTTAACAAGGATATTGTAATTTTAGAAATATAATATTTATAACATATTTTGTAGAATCATTTTAACTTCAAATAATTTAAATATCTATAGTAGGATTTGTCAATCAAAAAGTTATTACACTAGATTTATTCTTTATTTTTTGTACATTTAATATTTAAAATTTTATAGTGATAATTTTTTAATAAAAAATTAGTTGCAATCAACTAATGCAATATATTTCTTCCTAATATTATGCATTTAATATTTAAATATTTATAGTAAAATTTGTCAATTAAATCTTTGGGGGTAAGATACTCCTGAAATATTCTTTTTTTTACTATTAAAATATATCTTTATTAACAAGATATTTCATAAAAAATCTTAATTTATCCATAAGATATTTTTATAATTAATTAGAGAATATTCAATTTTCTAATCATTCTAAACAAAGACAAGCCTATATTTTTTTATTGTGAAATGCTTGTTGCTTGCGATTTAGTAGCTTTATATTGTTTTGAATGCTAAGCTTATATGTATATATTATATATATATTTTATTTCCTCGGTTTGCTGATTTTGATTTTGTTTTATATGCAAGAAGAATTATTATAAATTCAAATCCTCTCTTGAAACCATATATGCTTTGATCAAGGTACAAATGATCTATAGTTTTTAGTTGACAATTATACATTGCCCACTCGTAGAGTATTGGCCGACTTCAAACCCAAGTCAAGATGAATTATGAGGATGACCCTAGAAGATTTTTGACCTAGTTAATATGGGTTCCGCCATTGTTTCGCCAGAGGGGTTTTATTTTACAGCTTTTAGTTTTCTTGTATTGAGCTTTTTAATAGTTTAGGGGAGAAGATCTGAACTCCTTCAGATATTTTTATTGGAACCCCATTTATTATTCTATGCATTATATTATTCAATTCATCATGTTTTCTTCGATTATGTCTAAGTAATTCACATGTTAGATTTAGGGTTCATAATGGTACTAATTAATTAGCCGCAAAATAGGACTGCTAGGATGAAGTCGTATCAATCTTTGGAATTGTGTTTAATGCTTGTGTTCTAGAGTAGCTAACTAAGAACCTAAACTTAGGACATGGAGAACAAAAAGAGTAGGTTTTGTGCCAAAATTGATTTCATTACACTAGGTTGTTAGATGCATGCGAGAGCTGGTCTAATTAACATAGTGGATGAACTTCTTGTTTGATTAGCGACAGTCGACATCAGGCCTTAGCTGTCAATCGCCGGTACACTTCTTTGTCTGCATACGAGAGTTGGTACAAGAAGGGTTCAGACTAGTTAAAATTTATTTTTCTCGCATATTAATAATTCCATGCATCCTATCCATTATAATTCACTTGCATGAAACCCTAGATCTACCGCTTTTCCATATTTGCATTCGCTGTAGTATTTTATATAATTTCCTATTCTTGAAAGACTTACAACCAAAACCACTATTTATAGTTTTCCTAGCTTAACTTTAGAGTTAAAGAAATATATTGTGTACCCTCACTCTCTGTGGATTCGATCCTAATTACTACAATTTGACCTCTCTTGGCAAGAGTAGTTCATAAGGTTAATTTAATAGATTGCATTATTAAGAACATAAACCTTAACCCGCACGCTGTCAACCACGTCCGAGAAGGGACCAGGGTCACAGTACAACCAAGTCGGATATTGACCTAGGGTAGGAATAAAGGTGATCAATTCCAATCAGGGATGAGGATCACAGTACAAAAAATTTGGAAATGGACCTACGGTTGGGGTAAGACGGTCGAGTCTCCGTGTTGACCATGAAGGCAATATAATCAAGCTCATGGTGGATGAGGATTCTAATCTGATCGAGTTCATGGTGGACTAGGATCAGGTTAACACGATCTAGTTCATGAAGGATCAAGATCACACTATGACAAACTCGGTGATGGATAGAAGTCAAGTAAAAGGTGGTTTGGTCTAGTAGGGACTAAGACCAAAATATGGCCAAGACAGGAAAGGTTGTGGTCTGTTAAGGGATGATCCCGTATGTTGTGGCTCAATAATGAACCATAATGTCCATGAAGGACCATAGAAGCTGAACAATCTGTTAGGACTCGTGGTAGGATGAGCAGCCAAAAGATTGCAACAAGTTCACTAGGACATGACTGGTACATCGAGTGGTTTGGAGATTAGGTAAAGTCTACTAAGATTCGAGTATGCATCATGTTTCTAGGGACTGGATATGATCTAGTCATTGAGTATGATCAAAGGGAGAATAAATTCTAAAGAAGACAATGTTCAAACAAAATACATATACTTGGAGTATATTAGGATCGCAACCTAGAAAGTTGGGTCCGGTGACAAAAGTCAGTTATTGGTGCCATGTTCAGGAGGCCGATATAACCACTTGGTTTGGATTCAAGAGTGTTCCCACCAAGTGGGGGAGACTTGTTGATATGACAAACTCGGTGATGGATAGAAGTCAAGTATAAGGTGGTTTGGTCTAGTAGAGACTAAGACCAAAATATGGCCAAGACAGGAAAGGTTGTGGTCTGTTAAGGGATGATCCCGTATGTTGTGGCTGAATAATGAACCATAATGTCCATGAAGGACCATAGAAGCTGAACAATCTGTTAGGACTCGTGGTAGGATGAGCAGCCAAAAGATTGGAACAAGTTCACTAGGATTTGACTGGTACATCGAGTGGTTTGGAGATTAGGTAAAGTCTACTAAGATTCGAGTATGCATCATGTTTCTAGGACTGGATATGATCTAGTCATTGACTATAATCAAAGGAAGAATAAATTCTAAAGAAGACAATGTTCAAACGAAATACATATACTTGGAGTATATTAGGATCGCAACCTAGAAAGTTGGGTCCGGTGACAAAAGTCAGTTATGGATGCCATGTTCAGGAGGCAGATAAGACCACTTGGTTTGGATTCAAGAGTGTTCCCACAAAGTGGGGGAGACTTGTTGATATGCTGATCAAAGATGTGATCAGCGAGAAAGAACAAGGAGGAAGGATGCACAAACGAGTTGGTTTGAAAGAACCAATCGAGCATGTTCCACGTTTTTATAAGACTAAGTTTGGTTGGAACATTCTGTCAGGAGACAAGGTATAACCACCACCATATTCAAGGACGAATCCATCGTAAGTGGGGAGAGTTGCAACATCCCCGATCCTGGAAAGGATAGTCGGGACAAGCCATGTAACGAGGGAACGTACCAGCCAGGTTACATGACCAAAAGGAAAGCGTTCCATGGCATAATATGTGGGTTAAGTTCATCAAGAGACTGAGACTTAGCCAAATAAAGAAGGAATCAAGAATAAGGGAAGTGGACGAGTTGTTTGGTAGCTGGAAGTTGCAAACAGGACGCCTGACCAAATAGGCATAGCTTGGATGGAGTGTGAGTAAAGTAGTTCAGCTCAGTTAGCTTAATGGACTAGCTCACTCAGCTGGGCTAGTTGGGAGTCAGATCAGCTCATCTAGACCGAGTGTTCTGGTCTCGGGCAGTTGGGCAATGGTCGGGCCGGGTGGACCCAACTTGGTCATGGGCCAAGGGGTCCATGCGATCAGTCCACATGATTGGGCATTGGGTCTAAGCCAATATGGATCTTTCCAGAGGCGGTTGGTAACTGCCATGGGCCAAGGGATGCGATCTGGATCGTTGATGAAATCAATGGTCAAAAATGAGACCGAAGAGGTGCAACCCTTAGAAAGGAAATTGCCCATTCTTTTATAAAAGGAGGGCAATTCCATGGGTTTTCAGGCACTCAAGGGCTTCCTTATACACCCTGAAACAGAAATAAACACAAAGAAACACAGAGAGAAAATGAGAGATGGCCGGATTGAACAATCCAAGGCCGAGATGCGTGTCAAGACAAAGAAGAGGCCATTTTTGTGGGCGGTCAAGGGGAAGAGATGGACAGCCCATTGATGGGTCTTGATAATTGTTGACAACACCCAAGGCATTCTCCAAAGCCGTATAACACATGCAAATTACCAGGAGAAAAGAGAGAAGGTCGGACTTTACTTTCTATGGCCGCGACAGCCTTTAAGGCGGATGTCCGTGGAGAGGTAGTTTCATGGGAGTTCAAGGGAAGATATGTACAACCAATGAATGGATATTATCACTACTGGAAGTATATGATAAAGCTTTATAAATGCGTGTGTAAAAGGAGCATGATCGTCCAGGGTAAAAGAAGGCACAAGATCCTACACCATCAAGTGTAAGGTAACCGGTTTATGTTTAGTTCTTGGATTATAATTTTGTCTCGTGTAAGAATGATCATGGTAAAGCATGATGCTACCCTGTAAGGCAAGAGATCGAGATGGAAAAAATAATAGGAGACCTAGAAGAATGGACCGGATCATGGTTGGTATGAACTGGATCTTGTTTGGTCTAATTCGCTCATGTGGAGTGATAGCCAAATGTGATGCATTGGCCAGAATTCAAGGAGTCATGGTTCAGGGGTTTGGGTTGATCACGAATTGACTCAAAGGAATGTTATCTATGGCTAGGAATGAGAAGCCACAATCCAGGGCCAAGGGTGAAGAGTCGTGACCTTTCACTAAGGTGGTTATTCATGAAAATTAACCGAGTGTGTGAAAACAGTTGTTGGATAGAATTAATGGCCGCATGGTCTATAAGGGGTGATGATGGCTTCCACTATCAACCATCATCTGGACTTGGACTGATGGTATGATGAGTGACTAGTCAAGAGGCACAAATGATTTGGAAGGATGCGACTTCGAACAATATGAAACAAGAGAGGACGATGGCCACACAAGGAATGGTGGTCGAGCCATATTCCATGGGTGATCTGGATCGATGTTCTCTCCTACCATATGACTCAAGGCCGTGTCACGGTGATATTGTGTCCATAATGAATGCTAGATATCAAACTTGGTGTTGGTAAATTAGGTCAAAGGATTGTCTAAGAGCCACGAGGATGAGTTTGGCTAGTACTAAGTGTCGTGGACCATAAATATTGAGCATAGGCGTGTTTATTCAAGGATGGATGTGTGTGATCTGATCATGTTTGAGTATGGACGACTTTTATCCCTATATGATGGATCAAGGTGTCTGATGTAACTTGATAAAAGGATGCATTGGCTGGTAAGAACAAGACAAGTCGGCTTGATTGGGATTTAGTCCCATGGCCGGTTAGGTAAGGGTAAAGACTCATCAGTTCTGAGTCATCTGGGGGTGGATGTTTGATTGACTTAGGCTTTGATGGGCATTGTTAGTCCAGAAGATGGAATTGGTACCATAACGTATAAGGCAAAAGGATGTTGGATGGTGCATGAGCTGAGAAGAGCCATATGCATATCACTAACCGATTGAAAATTTCTCAAAGGTTACTTAGCCTGTGGGGATGGATGGTTGAATGACTAAGTACCGAAGGGAATGTTTTAGTGTAGGAATAAATATAAGGATCCTAAAGAAGATCAAGGAGTGGTTGTGGACCAGTAGGCAAGCAAGGACGAGACGGTACATTGAAAGGCCGATGAACAAACAAACTTTGTGAATGTGGCAAAGGTATGATCTAGTAATTATGATATGCATTAGTAACTTGACTAGTTATAGATAAAATGGTTTAGGGGAATGGAACCTCAGATTAGTATGGCTTGAATCGAGTTATGCACTGATCTATAAGTTGAATGGTAGTGTAATGCCTTAACCGCCCACGCTAATGGGCCACCCGCGCCCGCTTTCTCGGCCCATGGGCCCCATCCTGTTCCAACGATCGATGCGTAAACTTTCCAAGGCTCGAAATCATTTTTTAATGACCCTGCAATCACCACCCGACATTTCCCCGTGTTTTGGCCTCACTCGCATGGTATCATGAATCACTTACCGATAGGTCACCCATCCTTTCACTACTCCAGCCCAAGCACGCTTAACCTTGGAGTTCTAATCGGGTGTGTGCCGGAAAAGGTAAGCGCACTTTGGTGACATAGGTAGCCAAATCAATTCTCTTAAGCCTTTCCATATATCACAACTTGGGATGTTACAATTCATCCCCTCTCAAAGAACACAACGTCCTTATTGTGCCCCACGATAGGTCTCAAGACGCCTCTCGGGTCAGAATCAAGATGGTTAACCAGCTCTGATACCACTCGTAACGCCCCAACTGCCCATGGCTAATGGGCCACTCACGCCCGCTCTCTCGGCCCATGGGCCCTATCCCGTTCCAATGGTCGTTGCGTAAATTTTCCAAGGGTCGAAATCATTGTTTACTGACCCTGCAATCACCACCCACCTTTCCCCGTGTTTTGGCCTCACTCCCACAGTATCGTGAATCCTTCCCAATAGGTCAACCATCCTTTCATTACTCCAGCCCAAGCACGCTTAACCTTGGAGTTCTAAACGGATGTGTGCCGTAAAACGTAACCGCACTTTGGTGACATAGGTAGTCAAATCAATTCTCTTAAGCCTTTACATATATCACAACTCGGGATGTTACATGTAGTTAAGTGAACTAACCAAAGCATAGATGAGCAGATCGAACAAGTGCTAGAATGCATTTAGACTAAGAGTTAATAGAGAATATTTCGTTGTGTATATGTACGAATGATCTAAGATGTGAAGGACTAGGAAAGTTCTTAGCTAAAGTCTAAGTAAACCCTCGCCTTAAAGGGCAAAAATATAGAAGAAGGGTTAAAATAGAGAGGTTTTGCCATGAAGTGGTTGAGCGATATAGTCCTTCGACCACGGCTTAGGCAGCCTGGTCAGGGTATTACGAAACTAGCGGAACAATCATCCATTCGAGAAAGAGACTTCAAGATCATTCATGTACGGAGGACACAGAACCAGATTGCAAACTCTTTAGCGAAGCCTGCTCGAGCTTTTCATAAGCGGTTGTGTGTTTCTGGGTTGTTCTATCCCGGTCTGAATTTCCTAGACCACTTCTAGTTTGAGTTATAGGAGAACCTTTTGATGTCAAAAATAACAATATTATGTTTATTTATTTCCTTTTTAGTTTAAAAGAGTATATATATATATATATTTGTTTAAATATGTATATATATTAAAGTTTAAAAGCTATAGAGAATATTTTTGGTTTAAAGTTTTATAAAATAAATTATGATATTGTTAGTGAATTTAAATTAAAATGTAAAATGTTTTTATTTTTTTTATATAATATTTAATATTTGAAATGATTTATAGCATTTTTGTGATTATTGCAAAAAGTCAACAACCTCTACAAACCACAAAAAAATGCGTTTACGGATGGTAACGAAAAATCGGTCAGGCCATAAGTGAAACAGTGCCTCTTGAGCCGAGCCACAACACTACACTTCAACATCTCCATGTTCCTTCTCGGCTCCACCGAAAAGGTTAGTCAACCTTCCCCAAATAGGAGACACGGCTAAATCAAAGCAAGGAAACATTTCCAATACTTTGATTACTTGACTAACTGGTTTCTTTTTGGTTTATTATTTGTCTTATTTAAGTTCAATTCAAATAAAAATGCATATGTTTAGCCTTGTTATAGATCCCATAAATTGAGTATTTTTATTGTGTTTAATTCAAGTCCCCTGAATAAAAAAAAACTGCACCGGAGAACTATATAAACCCTATATGGGTAATCTTGTAATTTTAACAATAAATTAATAGAGAAGCTTTTTTTGCTTTATCAAAAAAACAAGTCTTTAAAGTTACAAAAGGTAAAAACAAGTCTTTCAGTATTTGTGATAAAAAAAAAATACTTTGAGAGCCATTTGACTTATCAAATTTCACATCCATAAAACTTTACGGATCCTCGCTCCATCTGATCCTCGTCCATTCCATTCATCGATCAAGCTTGAGAGATTTATACTACCAGCAAGCTTCGTTCCACCACTCCCCCCCCCCCCCCCAATCAGATTGAGAGTGCCACACAGCCAGCAATCTTGATTCTATCTCCCCGACCATCGCTCTTTGACCTTCAGCCATCAGTCATCACTACAACCACCGGCCCATCACATCACCTATCGACCATCTGGCCACCATTGCATCAACCACCCGAATATCCCTTCAACCACTCTATCATATTCATCCTGGTTATTCTTATTCTTATTTTCATTATCATCTCATTCCTGTTTCATTAGTTTCAGGTTCATATTGTTCGACCAACCTTCTTTTGGCCTTCATCGACCACCATCTAACCAACTGGAATCGAACCTCTGTTAACCCTGCGGTCGAGCTTCTGTGACTGCATCAGTTTGGTATCAGAGCCGAAAGGCTTCTAAAACAGGTTGATTTTGAGGTCAAAATTTTTCCTAGCAATATCCACGAAGAAAATCACTTGAAAATGTATTGCTAACGAGAACGAGCCGGAAATACTAAGAGAATAATTTTGCATACGTTGTGCCAACTTAAACAACAATGCATCAAAATAAACTTCATATATTCTCTATGTAAAGTGAATAAAGCATTTGTCATCTGGACACAATTTATTTGAAAAAATGTTCACTCAAAAGGATTAAAAGAGAACAATAAAAACTAAATGATGTTTTACAAAACTAACTTCAACGTTGGTGACTGGTTCGTTGGTAACTAAAGAGATTATATGGTGTACACCGCCATTGTTGAACCTTGATTCTCTTATGAATCAATGTGAGCTGCAAGTTCAGAAAATTGTAAAATTGCAAAATTTGGGAAACCATTACCAGATGCGTTCAAATATACAAGAAGGATGATAAAATCATATGTAACCACAAAAAAATTCTTTAGGGGTTGTTGTTCTTTTCTTTTAGTATTCAAGGCTCTATGTTTTGTGGTCGTATATGATACGTGGGCTCCAAGAGGGGGATGTAGGAAATTTACGAATGAACAAAAAATGGCACCATAAAACATGAACCTCTTTTTTAGTTAAAGAGGGGGAGACCAGCGGAATCGAAAGATAAAAACCCCTGAGAGAAAGAAATTGAGAGAGAAAACTAAAAAGGTTTTGGAAAAATTTGTTAAAGAAAATAAATTGGAAGGCGTAAAAGGTTCAGAAGAACCAAATATAGAAAAACTCAAAATCAGAAATTTTTAAAATTTTCATCATCTACGTCCAAAAGTTGTGGGTTAGAAATTTTTTGTTGATTTAATATTCTCTTTTTCTATATCTTAAGAGATTGATCATGAAAGTGATTATCCAGATCCAAGATCCATATTGGAATGTTAGAAAAACATGATTTGATAGGTCAATATGGTCATACAAACTAAGTTACTCTATTTGAATAAAATAAATGTATTTAGACTTATTATCATAACACCTGAGAATGTAAATCCAATTGTGTATAAGTGAGTGTTTGTGAGAAATGTAAATTAAAAGAATGATATAACAAGATATAAAAAGGGACTTGTTGCTTAAGATTTTTCTCAGAGACCAAGACTTGATTTTGAGGAAATGTATTCCCTGGTAAAGATGCAATTACATTCAGATATTTTATGAGCCTAACGGCATTTAAAAATCTTGAAATTTCATCTCATGGATGTTGTGACATTATATTTATATGGATTATTGGATAATGATATATACATAAAAATCTCTAAAGAACTGAAAATGCAGAAAGCATTAAGTACAAAATCTGAAGAGATTTTCTGGTTAAATTACAGCCATCAATTTATTGAGTGAAGACAGTCAGGGCACATGTGGTACAATCATTAATGTGATTATCTATTGAGAAAGGGATATGTTAATAATGCGATATCTCCAGTCATTTTTATTAAGGGATCGTCATCTACTTTCGTGATCATTTTTCTCTTTGTGGATGACATAATCATAATTAGAACTCAAGAAGAGGTTGATGATGCACATACTCATATGAAAGAAGAGTTAGGAATGAAACATCTCGAAAAGACAAAGTTTTATCTTAAGATTCAGATTGAGAATATTCAATAAATAGTATTTTTGCATCAATCAAATTATACAAAAAGAATATTGAAACACTTGTATATGGATGAAGAAACTCCTTTGAGTACTCCAATGGTAATAGATCTCTCAATATTGAGAAAATCCTTTTAGGCCTTGTGAAATAGCAAAGAAATTATAGGTCATAAAGTAACTTACCGGAGATATAGTTCAGTCAATATTTAGAAAATCCTACCCGTTGGTAATTTGACTGAACTTGATATTGCTTTTGTTATTAACTTACTTGCAAGATATAGTTCATCTCCTACTCTCTGGTAATTTAACCATTAATGAAGCATAATTTCTGTAATCTCCATGGCACAATTGATTTAGATTAATTTAAACAACGAGTTTAGTATGGTTGGTTTTGCAAATACATGATATTATCAGATCCTCATAGTGCTTGACCAAAAACTGGATATAGTTTTTAAGATTAGTGGTACCCCAATTCCGACTTCTTCGAATCATGAAGAAAGTATTGCGGTTCAAGAAACCTGTGAAAATTGTGTATAGCTGAGGTCTGTGAGTTATACATACAAGAAACGAGAAAAATAGTTACAGAGAAAGAGCCAACGAAAATATTTGAAGATGATTCGACTTATATCATTCTATTCAAAGAAGGTTATATCAGGAGCAACAAAGCAAGACATTACTCCAAAAAAATTTCTTACATACAAGAGGTCAAGAATAATCAAAAAAATGAATATCAAGTATATTTGACTATGTAACAATTCAGTCTATTTGTTTATAAAGGCGTTTTCCACTAAAACATTCCAAAATACATACATAGCATCAAAATGTATCATATGCCTAATCTTGGCAGATAAAATTATGTCTATCATTCTCAGAAGATAATTAAATCAATATATGTACTTTGTTCTCCTCACTATAGTTTTATTCATCAAATTCTTACATAACAAACTTTTTAACAAAACAGTACATAATACAAAAGCTATTATAAAGGGAGTGTTGAGATGAATGATAATCTAGATGATAATGTTTATTATCTTCATTGTCCTTTTGTTTATACGTCAATTTGACCGACTTTTCTTTTGCTATATATAGCAACTAAGTAGCAACCTGCACTTTGAACCTAATAAAAATGAAATAAAAACATTATAATTTTTGAAAACAGTTTTTGATTACTATGATGAAACACATGTCGATACCTACACATATTATGAAGCAAATAATTATAGTAATAATGTATTTTTATATGCAGAAATTCTTACCTCACTTTAACTTTTTAATAAATATAGAAAATTTATAGATACCAAATATCTATATATATATATATATATATATATATATATATATATATATATATATATATATATATATATATCTTAATGAGAATACCACTTATATGTATATAGTACCATAACCTGTGTTCAGTTAGGCGGCATTAATTACAGGATTGATACAAATCGTGAAATTTTGTATATTAATTTGGCATGTATATATTAGGTAAATAAATATATATATATATATATATATATATATATATATATATATATATATATATATATATATATATATATATATATATATATATCTATATCAATTTATAAATCATATCTATATCAATTTATAAATCTGCTGCAGTTAAGTTTTTATAATATATATATATATATATATATATATATATATATATATTGTATGTTCACTAATATAGAAGGTGTTATAATGTATTAATAAAATACTAGATTTTGATCCGTGTAACCACGCGGATGTTTAATTTCATTTATATGTTTATAGATATTTATTTGAGAAAACCCTTTAAATAGTCCTAAAAAAATATATCACAAAAGTAGTCTCTAAGGAGAAAAATTAACATATGAGATTTTATTAAGGGTTGAAATATACGCTTATATTCCTAGGATTTACTAATGCATACTTGGAGTTTAGAGTTAATGGGTGAGGTTTTGGGGTGGGTTTAAAAATTATAAAAATAAAAATAAATTTTAAAAAATCAAATTAAAAAAGCTATTTCAGTCATTTTTGTTCAGGGAAATTTTAGGACAAAAACTTAAAAGGACTATTTAAGACAATCATATTTTTTTTTAGTTTTTATATAATTATTTCAAATATAGTAATTTTATAGATTCCATGACGTAATTAATCACTTGTTTAAAGTTATTACATGTATTTCTTGCATCTTATTATATATTTGTCTTATTAGATTTACATTTTATTATTACACAAATCAATATATGCATAAAATAACATATTTTTTTTAAAATGAGAAATTGTCAAAACTAACACTTTGTTAGTACACTTTTTCATTTTTACTTTAATCACATTTACCTCTAGTTTTAAAGAAGTAAAAGACATTTATAACCTTAGGGCTAACTAATCTAGAATTAGGGGGAAATTGCTAAAAATGACTCAAAACTTGATTTCAAATGCAAAAGTGTACCCAAAATTCAATCAAAAGCAAAAGTAACCCAATAGGCTAGTGAAAATACAATAAACTCCTTGTGAGCAAACAAAAAAACTGTATTCAATTTTACCAAAATAACCTTTTCGCGTGAGAACACTTCTTAAGAAGTCTTCTGCGAGAAGACTTCCATGTAAGTCTCCACCAGAAGACTTCTCTAGAAGTCTTCTTTAAGAAGTCTTCCGGACGTCTTCCGTGAAGTCGTCCAGTAGTCTTCCGAAATTCTCCAGAAGACTTCTCTGGAAGTCTTCTCAAACAATAAATGCTAAAAACAATTTATAAAATTCATAAAAAATATTTATATAGAGGAAAAATAGAAATCATGTAACCACAAACATTTGTAAATAATGTAAATTTATATCAACTAAAATTGAATTGTTTTCAACCTAGATGAATTAATGTAGAATGAGTCATGGTATTCATTGGTTTAGGGTTTAGTAACATATGTGATAGTATTGTAGGTAGTTTTACGCGTAGATTTTGAAATCTATCTTCTTAACTTTTTTTTTTGAATTTGACGAATATGTATTAGTGATCCTCTAATAAGATGATTTTAAACACTTTCTAAGTTTATTTTATGTTTAAGGAAATTTTTTTGGTTAGTTAATTGATTTAGGGTTTCGGAAGACTTCCAGAAGACTTCCCGGTATGTCTTCTAACATATAATGCAGTAGAAGACTTCAAGGAAGACTGCACGGAAGACTCTACAATTTTACCGCTTGAATTTCAGTGAAAATTCAAATTCTCGCCTAATGGCGAAGTCTTCTGGAAGTCTTCCGGACGTCTTCCGTGAAGTCGTCCAGTAGTCTTCCGAAAGTCTTCTCTGAGAAGACTTCCATGTACGTATTCTCCAGAAGACTTCTCTGGAAGTCTTCTCAAACAATAAATCCTAAAAATAATTTATAAAATTCATAAAAAATATTTATATAGAGGAAAAATAGAAATCATGTAACCACAAACATTTGTCGATAATGTAAATTTATATCAACTAAAATTGAATTCTTTTCAACCTAGATAAATTAATGTAGAATGAGTCATGGTATTCATTGGTTTAGGGTTTAGTAACATATGCGATAGTATTGTAGGTAGTTTTAGGCGTAGATTTTGAAATCTATCTTCTTAACTTTTTTTTTTGAATTTGACGAATATGTGTTAGTGATCCTCTATTAAGATGATTTTAAACACCTTCTACGTTTATTTTATGTTTAAGGAAGTGTTTTTTTGGTTAGTTAATTGATTTAGGGTTTCGGAAGACTTCCATAAGACTTCCCGGGATGTCTTCTAACATATAATGCAGTAGAAGACTTCAAAGAAGACTTCACGGAAGACTCCGAGAAGACTTCTCAAGAAGTTTTTCAAACCAAACTCGAACTTAATTTACCTTCAATTTGAAATTAACCGGAAAAAAACAAAATATATTTAACCTAACCTGATAATTTACCGTACATATAAATAGTAGTTTTAACTGTTTTTTTTTTCACTTTTTGGTGTTTCAGAAAAAAAAAATTGGTGAAAACCCTAGCCTCCTCTTCTAAGGCGATTACTGTGACGATTTCCGACGAATCTCTTCCGACTACCGGTTCCTCTTGATTTCAGATCTGAAACCGTTCGTTCGTTTCTCCCCTTGACTTCTTCCTCTATTTATTTCCTTTCCGACCTCAAGTTGACCCATTTGTCCGTAAGTCTCCCGAAAGTCTGCCGTAAATCTTCATGGAAATCACCCGTAAGTTTTCATGGTAGTCATTCGTAAGTGTTCATGGTAGTCATCCAGAAGACTTCATGGTAGTCATCCGGAAGACTTCATGGAAGTCATCCGGAAGACTTCATGGAAGTCATCCGGAAGACTTCATGGAAGTCATCCGGAAGACTTCATGGAAGTCATCCGGAAGACTTCATGGAAGTCATCCGGAAGACTTAGTGGAAGTCATCTGGAAGACTTAGTGGAAGCCATCCGGAAGACTTAATGGAAGCCATTCGAAGTCTTCCATAAGTATTCCATGAAGTCTTCCGTAAGTCTTCCATGAAGTCTTCCGTAAGTCTTCCATAAAGTCTTTCGGATGACTTCCATGAAGTCTTCCGTAAGTCTTCCATAAAGTCTTTCGGATGACTTCCATGAAGTCTTCCGTAAGTCTTCCATAATTCTTCGGTAAGTCTTCCGTAAGTCTTCGGTAAGTCTTCCAAAGTCTTCCGAAAGTCTTCCCAAGTCTTCAAAAGTCTTCCAAAGTCTTCACAGTCTGTATGTTAGTACAGAACTCTATGTGTTTGTTTTATGTTTGAGATGTTGTTTTATCATTGTTTGCAGGCTATACAATGGAATTACCAGTACTCCCGAAGAGGTTGTTCACCCTAGGGGACGAGCCGATTCCAATGAAGAGCATTGGATATCATATTGATGACCCCAGATTACTTCATGCCGTAAACGATGCTCTCCATGCTGATGAATGAGAGGAGCTGAAGAACTCTAGGTTGGGAGTCTTCATAAAGTTCTGGGAGTTGGACTTTGGTTGGGCGTCTAGGCTGGTTCACTATATGCTTTGTTTTCAGCTCGATGTCAAGAAGAAGTACGAGCTGTGGAGTCTCATTGGTTCAGAGCCGTTGAGGTTTTCACTTATTGAGTTCGAACATCTCACCGGTCTTAACTGCGACTATGTTGAGCATGTGGATAATCCTCATGTAGGGCTAACAGAGGATTTGTATCAGTTCTGGGAGTTGATGGGTGTTGATATCGACTCTGGTCCAAGCTCCCAGCAAATAGTGGCGGCGTGTGGAAGATGTGAACAGTGGTCTCGGGATGACCGCATGAGGCTGGGATACCTAGCCATCTACACAGGATTCATTGAAGGACGAAAGTCCACATCCGCTACACGGGCTAGTCCTGCCAGGCTAATGATGAATCTTGAAGAGTTTGAGGCCTACCCATGGGGGAGATTGGCGTTTAAGATCCTTATGGACTCTGTGAAGGCTAAGGATTTGACAAAATCTTACACCATTGATGGGTTTATTTAAGTACTCCAAGTCTGGATCTACTTCGCTCTGCCAGACTTTGCTACGGAGTATGGAAAGCCCATACGAAACAAACCTAGTCCTCCTCTGCTGGCTTATAAGGAGCATAAAGGACGAAAATTTGTCAAAGAGGGTATCTGCACACAGGTATGTCTCAGTATCTAACTTGATATGGTAGTGATTATTGTCTCAGTATCTAAATTGATATTCATTACTTCCTGCAGACTCGTGTGGTGAACCTAGTGGTGAAGGAGCTTGCTGAATTGTTCCCGCAGTGGGACAATGATAACACCGATGAGGCAGTTGAGAACCTCGTGAATCTCATCTGTGGTGGTGAACGCAAGATGAAGTGGGGCAAAGAGTGCTGGCCAGACATTGGTACTAAGCCGTGGACCAATCCAAAGGTCATCATTGGCAAGGAGGAATCTCTTGAGCTTCCTTTCAACGAAGAAAGAATACCCTGGAAGAAACTTCGTACTGAGTCTCGTACTGAGGCTCCTTCTGAGGATCGTACTATGGCTCTTGCTCCTTCTGAAGCTCGTACTGAGGCTCCTTCTGTTTCGTGGAGTGGGCTTAAGAAAGAAGATCTTAAACAAAGTTTCAAGAACTTGACGAAAGTTATGACTGATGGGTTTGGGCAGTGCCTAAAGGAGATCAAGCTTCTTGCTGATAGGATTGAAGCTGTGGAGAAGAAGGTGGGAATCAACCACAATGAACTTCAACTCACAGTTTCAGAACCGGATAATATTGCGCACGAACTGGGGGTTAGTACTGAAACCTCTCCCAAAATCAAAAAGAAGAGGAATACTAAGAATAAGAAGTGAACTCGAATTTGTTTCATTTGTTGATTGGTACATTTGTTTCATTTGTTGATTGGATGGTACATTTGTTTCATTTGTTGATTGGTACATTTGTTGATTGGTACATTTGTTTCATTTGTTGATTGGTACATTTGTTTCATTTGTTGATTAGAACCTTTGGCTTGAACTCGAATTTGCAGAGTGAGAGTGTGAATGGGAAGAAATCAGGAAGTGTCAACAAAGACACTGACCAAAAACAAATGAGTAGCATCAATGCACCTCGGCTCCCGGAGGTGGAAGATCCAAGTGTTGTCATGATGGACAAAACTGAGCCAACTAAATCAGACTTGGATAGGGCGGAGGAGAGACGCCGAATAAAGAAAGATGCTACCATGGCATACCTCAGGGGAAAGAGTGAACGAGAGAGGAAGCTTGCTGCATCACAGCAGTCTCCTTATCAGGGCAACATCACAGCCAAAGTGATCGTGCCAAACAAGAAGGCTGGTCTTGGCTATGATCCGTTTGCTCCCCTTGACAAGAATAAGAATAAGTTGCTTATTGAATTTTTGAAAAAAGATCCGTAAGTACTAATCTCCCACAGAACATTAAGTTGGCTGTTGTTGTTTGTTGATCTAGTTTTGTTGTTTTCAGGAGTCAAAGAATAGCTTTTGATAAAAGACCACCGGGCCCAAGTCTGTGGTATTCCACCATCCGAACACCCCTAAAATGGCTCCACGACTCGGTAAGATTTTTAAGGTTTACTTGTGGAAGTCTTCTGGAAGTCTTCCGGAAGAAGTCTTCTGGAAGTCTTCTAGAAGTCTTCTGGAAGTCTTCTGGTAGTCTTCCGGAAGAAGTCTTCTGGAAGTCTTCCGGAAGAAGTCTTCCGGAAGTCTTCTGACTTGTTATGTCTTCTTGAAGTCTTATGCCTTGATATGTTTTCAATGCAGCATATGGATTGTTATATCAATTTACTGAAGCAGCGGTTTCAGAGGCATCCAGAGCACTTTAGGACCGAGAGGCTTTGCATTCTTGATCATGTGTTTAGCAGAATGTGGACGTTCAAGTACCCAGACTTTAAGAGATCAGAGCCCGATGTAACGGGTTAGGAAGGTTGCTCCCTGCAGGGAGTTGGGATTTTTATGCTGGTATACTACCCAGATTTTCCCAAACAAAAAAGGTTTGAGGATCGGATGTGGATGGCATTTATGCGCCAGTGAACTTCAAGAATGATCACTGGATTGCTATTTAGGTTTCTATTCCAAACAGGCACATCACCATCTGGGACAGCATTATAAACCATATTAGACCTGCTCAACTCGCCGATTTAATGGAGTCTTTTGCCAAGATGCTACCTTATTTGCTTGTGGAATGTGCTGACTCCGTCGAAGAGCGTGTGAAATACACACTAGAGCCATTCACATATGTGAGAGTGTCTGATGGAGTACATCAATGTCGTGCTGGTGATTGTGGTGTGTTCACCTTGAAATACATTGAGTGTCATGCTCTTGGAATGGAATCATTTCCTCCTGGCTTATCTGATAAGAACGTCAAGAGCATTAGGGAGAAGATGGCTACTGACCTATTTAATGAGACCCCTGGCAACAATAGAGAAACCGATATTGAAGGCTTGGATATGTATGATTGAACTAATATTTTGTACATAATTCTAATTCTAATCTTTTGTAACCTTGAACTAATTTTTTGTAACCTTGAACTAATGTTTTGTACATAATTCTAATTCTAATTCTAATGAAGGAACCTATTCAAACACAGAACATAAGACATAAGATAAGTTCATAAGACATAAGTTCATAAGAACGTAAGTTCATAAGACATAAGACATCCAAACGAATTACAGACAACTTCAAGAAGACTTTAAGAAGATACCCTCCGGAAGACTTACAGAAGACATCCAGACGACTTACCGAAGACTTACAGACGACTTCAAGAAGACTTTAAGAAGATACCCTCCGGAAGACTTACAGAAGACATCCAGACGACTTACCGAAGACTTACAGACGACTTACAGACGACTTAAAGAAGACTTTAAGAAGATACCCTCCGGAAGACTTACAAAAGACATCCAGACGACTTACCGAAGACTTACAGACGACTTACAGAAGACTTACAGAAGATACCCTCCGGAAGACTTACAGAAGACATCCAGACGACTTACCGAAGACTTACAGATGACTTACAGACGACTTCAAGAAGACTTACAGAAAATTAGTTCTCACTATTTGGACAATTTGGACGTGTATGACCAGGTTGTCTGCAGTTTGAGCAGCTATAATCCTTGTGTAGCTTCTGCGGTTTGTGTCCTCTCATCCTAGATAGCTCAAACCAAGATTGCCATCTTGATTTCTTTTGTCGCCCTGGACCACACTTTACATCTGGAGGAAAACAAGTTCGAAGACTCAACTTCTCCACCACAAGGATATACGGGGCACACAAGTGTTGCAATATGCCGATTAGCAAAGGTTCCAGCTGCTACAGCATGTGAGCAAGGTATTTTCTCGATTCCATAGACACCACATTCACACTTACTATGTTCCAAATCGACAACACAGTCACGTTTGCCACCTGACACAAAGAATCGACTTCTATCAATTGGTTGGACAGTCATCTTATCCGCTAACTCCTCACGAATCGCCAATAAGTATTCAACTCCTCGACTATGTTCAGTTGTGAGATTCAGAGCATCTTCTCGCCTTTTCCAATGCCACCTTCCCAACTTTTCCCTTATAAACTCCAAAAGAAACACTATGGGAAATCCTCTTGCTCTCTTGATAGCGGAGTTAATAGATTCAGCTATGTTGCTCGTCTTTATATTGTACCTTTCTCCATGACAATGAACCTGTGACCATAGTCTCACGTCCGCTTCCTCCAAATATGTTGCCAGTGCCGCGTTAGCATTCCGGATCTCCTCCATGTAGCGGTTAAAGTCGAAGAGTGTATGAGCATAAGCAGCGCCTTTAACCAAATACAATAGATGCTTCCCTTTATACTTTTGGACAATGTTCTGTTGTAGGTGATAATAACATATTCCTCGGGTTGCCCAAGGGAACACCTTTTCACATGCGCTTTTAATGGCTCTATGCCAGTCGGAGACTATCATCAAAGCATGCTGATCAGATACATAACTCCTCAGTTGTGTGAAAAACCATTCCCAAGCATCATCATCTTCTATATCTACGATTCCAAAAGCCAATGGAAATATCTGAAAATTACCATCTTGTGCAGCTGCAACTAACATAACACCTTCATACTTCCCACTTAGGTGAGTCCCATCCACCACGATGACCCTTCTTTGCTACTGAAAACCAGCAATAGAAGCTCCAAATGATATAAATAGATACTTAAATCTATTCTCAGCATCAAGTTCTATACTAGTCTTAAAACCCGGATTTGCTAACGTGATTTGTTCCAAATATGAAGGTAGCCTCTCATACCCTTCTTCTGCTGATCCTCTTACCAATTTTTGAGCATGTAACAATGCTCTGTATGAAGTGGTGTAATCTAGAGTCATGCCAAACATGTTCCTCATTGCATCTTGGATATGCTTCGGATTTAACCCATCAATGATTCCAACGCGATCTATGAAAAGATGACCAACATACTTCGCAGTAAAATGTTTCCGGTGAGCCCGTCGTTCAGACACAGAACATGTATGAGTCTTCACATACTTTGTTACCCAAAACGTGTTTGTTCCATGTTTCACACTCGCTCTAAGGTTCCATGTGCACCCAGGAACACGACATTTTGCTACAAGTAGTGTTTTAGTGGTCTTGTATATTTTGAAGGAGAATTTATGCTTCACCGCTGTCAACCGCAACTCTGAAACCAATGCTGCTTTAGTGATAAAACTTTGGCTGACATAGATATTGGTGTCAACTATCCCATTCGAGCTTTCTCCTTCATTAGCATATGTCTCTTTGAAATTCTCAAAACATATATCTTCTTCCTCTTCCTCTTCCTCTTCCTCTTCCTCTTCCTCTTCCTCTTCCTCTTCCTCTTCCTCTTCCTCATCCTTAACTCTTCCATACTCACTGTAATCTCCAAACTCATCATCCACTTCAGCAACATACTTCTCCGCCTCATCATTTATATTTTGAGGAAAATTATCATCATCTTCCACTTCATTTTCTTCTTCCCCTCCATTTTATTCTTCTCCTTCAACAACTAGGTTTCCTTCAGCGTTGGCATCATTGACATTCCTCATCTTGCCTCGGCTTGATACACAAAGACGTACAACATGTGTTTTACTTATCTTGATCAAGTTCTGAACTTGTCTATCACTTGTAACATGAATAGGAGGAGTATCAGGAGCTATTTGTTGCATTACTGCGTCTGGTAACAAGTAAGTTAAATCCACAACCTCAGCGTTCTTATCCAGGTTAAAATCTTCTACAGCCATTTCAACAAGTTCATCATATGTAGAACCATCACTCAAAAAGAACATTCTCGCTCCTTTGACATTATCAACCACAAAATTCCAAGAATTATCTTTCATCAACCATTCTCCGTAAACAACAGGTAACTGAAGCATCATCTGAAAAAATCAAATTAAAACACATTAGCAAACGCACAACATCATATTAAAAAAAACTGAGAAGACTTCTTAAGAAGTCTTAAGAAGTCTTCTACGTTTAGCTAATTGAAGTTTAATAAAGATTGACGTAGAAGACTTCTTAAGAAGTCTACCCTGAAGAAAACTTCTAAAGAAGTCATCCATAGAGAAGACTTCTAAAGAAGTCTTCCGTTTAGGTCACTTTTGCAATTGTAAATTTACGAAGGAAGACTTCTCTAGAATTCTACTCTGTAGAAGACATATTGAGAAGTCTTCTTTTGTAAATATTGACTTACTTTTGATTTTGAAAAATTCTCGAAATTCCCAGAGAAGACTTCCCTAGAAGTCTTCTCGGATAAACAGGTTGGTTTTGCAATTGACCGATCGTTGTCAGAAATTTGACTTCTGTAGAAGACTTCTCTAGAAGTATTCCGGCAGAAGACTTCTAGGGAAGTCTTCTTCTTTATAACATGAAGTCTTCTCAGCGTCGCCAGAAGTCTGCCTGGGTTACTTTTGCAATTGAGAATTAATAGCAAAACATTAAATATTATTGAGAAGACTTCTCTAGAAGTCTTCCGACGGAAGACCTCTTAAGAAGTCTTCTCTCGTTACCAAATGTTTGACCAGAAACCCGAAATAAAACTTGAGAAGACGTCTAGAGAAGTCTTCGAGAAGTCTTCTTATTAATATTTAATGTTTTGCTATTAATTCTCAATTGCAAAAGTAACCCAGACAGACTTCTGGCGACGCTGAGAAGACTTCATGTTATAAAAAAGAAGACTTCTCTAGAAGTCTTCCTCCAGAAGACTTCTAAAGAAGTCTTCTACAGAAGTCAAATTTCTGACAAATTTCGGTCAATTGCAAAACCAACCTGTTTATCCGAGAAGACTGCTAGGGAAGTCTTCTCGGTTTTGCTTGTTTTTTTAATCAAAGGAAAGTTAGAAGACTGCTGGGGAAGTCTTCTAGTCAAAACACGCAAAAGGTCAATTGCAAAACTAACTTATGCATTGATCAGAAGACTTCTCTAGAAGTCTTTTTCGCGAACAGATCTGAAAAACAATATCGATTTCATACCTTGGACCTTCAGATGACTTGCTTAGGCTTCTCCAATCACACAGAACTTCAATACTCAAGCTACCAATCCGTTACTCTATGAACATTACAAAGTTTGGAATAAAAATCTTGGGTTTTTTGAATAATTTTTTAAGGAAAGTGAAAGACATGTGGTTTGAATGCACAACAAATGAGATAGTAAGAGAAAAATTCGTTTTTTTGTCTTTAAGACCTTCAAATTGGTTGTTCATGGTAGTTGGGGGATTGATGGCAATGGCAATATTGTAAATATTTGGTGAAGATAAGGATGATAGAGTAAAAGACTTATTTAAAAAAAAAGCAATGACATTTTTGTGAATAACTCGGAAATTTAGGGTTAATAAGGCAAATAAAAGTTCCAAAAAAATGGTGGGTTAGTTTTGCATTTGAGTTGAAATTTTGAGTCACTTTTGCAAAACACCCTAGAATTAGTGTTTAGATTTGCGGGGTATGGTTTTGGAGGGTAAGGTTTAGAATTTTGATAAAAATATAATTAAATACTTAATATTAAAATAAAATAAAAATTTCATAGTTTCAAAAAGCATTTTTGAATTTTAAAAAGGAAATGTGAAAAAAAATATCAATAACAAATTCGGAAAAAAAAATCATAAATCTTTTTTATACAATTTGGATTTGAAATGGTATAATTCGAAATATTTAAAAAATATATTATTTTTTATTTATTTAAATAATTATTTATATTTATAAATCAAGGGCAAACATGTCATTTTCCTTTGTAATGTAATCTCATACATAGATATCTTTGAAAATATTCATTTAGAAAATGTAAACATGAATAATGGTCCAAAATGGAAGGTAAAAGTGAAATTTCTCCTAAAATATTATGTTTTCTTACTCACACTATAAAATTCTAGATACCTTTTTAGCATTTTTTATATTTATTTATGTTAGATAAAAACATTTTTATATATAAAAGTTTAAAATATATAATTTATATACATATATAATATAGTATAGTGTAATATACTTTAAAAATATAATATACTAATATATCAATTTAATATAATTTATCATACTCAATTCTTTATAATCTTTTTTTAACATGATATATTATGATAATAAAAGGAGTAAACTATGATAAAAAAATTATTTTACATTTAATAAATGATAATTAATATATATATATATATATATATATATATATATATATTATTGTATAATAATATTTTATCATTCATTTCAAAATTTGTGAAAATATTTACATAAATTTTTAAAGTTTAGATCTTGTTAAATTATTTTTTTCAGCAAGTTTGTTAGAATTTTTAGTATTTATTTATATATATATATATATATATTAATTTAAAATGAAAAGATATCAAAAGATATTATAATTAAATTAATTATAAACATTTTATATTATTAGTCTTAAGGAAATAATTTATCAATTTCTAAGGTAAGATCCAACTAAAAAAATCATACATGAAAGAAGTCAATAGTATAGATATGTTATATTAGAATCAATAAAAAAATAGTAATTTTTCTAATAAATAAAAATTTATTAATTATGATAGTTGAGAATGCATGTGGTGTTGCCACATTAGTAAAATGGTAAATAAGTGGATAAATTAGCAAGATATTTATTAAAAATCCTCATAGAAATATAAAGAGGCATGTGAATTAAGAATATAAGAGACATAAGAGCATCATTATCCAGGTTTCTTAAAGGGGGTTCTTGCACTGTTCGCGGGCCACACTGACATGTGGAACCCGTGAACAGTGCAAGAACCATCTCCTAAAATCCCTAATTAAGAACCTGTTTTTGATGGTTTCTTGCACTGTTCGCGGGCTCCACTGACACGTGGCGGCCCGCGATTGGTTCGTTTTTAATTTTTTTTTCTTTTTTTCTTAATCCACCAAAAAAAAGTAAAAGAAAAAATAAGAACCCCATTTGGGGTTTCTAGGGATAAAGATGCCCTAAGTTTTGGTCTCTTATGTTTATTATTCTTCTTGGCACACCAAACACATATATAACTAATATAATAAATATAAACACATATATAGAATATTTATATCCTCACACAATAAGTCCAGAACATTTAATTCATAGTTTCAACATAGAACGAGTATATACAAAGGCTAGGATTTGAGTTAATCTAACACACCAAAAACGAAAGTAATTTGAACAAAACTCAAATCTTAGTTAAATAAAATCCTTAACCATAAACTTCGAATACTAATTTATTGTGTGTGGTTGATCTTATTATGTGATGCTTTACGTTTGTCTCCTTATCAAGTTTTAGTAAATGGTGAACTAAGAGGGTGGATCTTACCAAGGAGGAGTTTGAAGCAAAGGGCTCCTCTATTCTTTTATTGTTCATCTTGTGCACAAAGATACTAATCTCCCATGTAAACATAGCGGAAGCAGAGAGGAGGAATGTGAGACTTCAAGTGGCTATGGAAAGCCCAAGGATTTCACACATTCTTTTCGCAGATAATAGTCTTTTCTTTTGCAAGACAAAAATGACCCAAGGCGTGAAAATATATAAACATTTTAAACATATACGGGAGAGCATTGAGAAAAGATTAAATGCGGCAAAATTCTCCATTGTTTTTTGAAACCGAATGGATCATTCTCCAAAAAAAAAGATATTAAAATGTTTTGGGTATATCACAAAAGAAGGCACGAAAATGTACATAGGAATGCCTAAGAAAATTTGTGGATCAAAGATAAAAGTTTTCTCCTTTGTATAGGAGTGACTCATTTGGCGAGCCAACACATGGTCATCACGACTTTTATTGAAGGGAGGAAAAGAATTTCAAGTAAAATATGTGGCTCAAGCAATACCGACATTTGTGATGTCGTGTTTCTAGCTTCCGCAAGGAATTATCGATAAACTTAAAAGTACGATTTCCAACTTTTGGTGGAGCTCAAAACAAAATTGTAGAGGTTTACATTGGATTAGATGGGATGAGATCTACACTCCTAAAGATATAGGAGGGCTAAGTTTTCGAGATCTCCATGATTTTAGTATAGTTCTTCCTGCAAAATAGTTGTGGAGATTAATTCAATTCTCATCATCTTTATTGGCACATGTTTTAAGACGAATATATTACAATCATGTCTCTCCCTTAGAAGATCGGTGGATGTACTCACCATCATTTATATGGCGTAGAAATCATGGCAGCCAAACAACTACTCATGTCGGGTTTGCGAAAAACCATAGGATCCAGTCGGAATATGAGAGTTTAGAGAGAGCCTTGGGTTGCAGATTCAGTTTCTTGACCACCTAGACCCACTGATCACATTGTTTACAGATTTCCCCAACTCCTTTATCATCAAGGATACCAAGGAATGGGACCTCCACCTTTTACATGATTTTTTCCAGCTTGAGGATAGACACTTGATACTTTGGCTAAAACCTTCTCGATCTTTATCTTTTGGTGGACGTGTTTGGAATAACAAAAATTCATGGGTATATTCAGTTAACTCTGGATATAACCTACTGATATTGACATTGTGACTCACACATGATAGTGTTCTAGAACTGAGTATCATAGGCGTACAAAGCCATGTGTGAAAATAAAATCCCCGATTAAGATAAAACACTTCATGTGGTCATCTCTATTGGGCAGTGTGGTGACAACATAGAGGCTTACCCATAGACACATGGGCACCGATAGAAGCTTTCGTAGATGTGGTGTCCCAGTGGAGTCGATCAGCCATCTTCTTTTTTAATGCCCCCAGCCTTGCAGGTTTGGGTTTTCTTGGACTTTATGTCCCTTTCAGGTTGCTTCCCGAGTAAATTTATATACCAAAACATGTACTTTCTATTTTGGAAAAGAAAAGAGGTGTCTCCACTGAAACTACAATTTGACACCTTCCCATTGATGCGAGGAATGACAAACTCTTTAATGGGAAAGTCGTCTCCCCTATTGACACTCTACAACTTGCTTTTCGTGAGGCAGAATGGTGGAGAAAAGCTTCAAAAAAGAGGAAGTGAATAATGATCATGACAACCCTCATACCACAGTTGTTGTTGAGATAATACATCCTGGGATTTATGCTTTATGGACCGATAATAGCAATGTCAGTGGCCTATGGTGAAGTCTTATGGATCAAATAGGTACTGAATAATTTGAATTACGTGTGTACAACAAAAGCCTCTCTGCCTTTGATATGTGCTCAAATTACCCTAGAGCTATTGATTACTCTCTAGAAAAAGAAGTTCAGTTGTAGTACTTAGGGATCGAATCCAAAGAGAGTGAGGGCACATAATAAAATTTAGAATCAACTTAGTTATGCTGGGCAATTAATAAAACTTAGAATAATTAAACAAGAGAGATTATTGGTTTGTAAACAAGTATGGAAAAATAGCTAGATCTATGGTTTTCAGGTAGTAAATTATAATGGATAGAAGCCAAGGGGTTTTCAATCCTAGAACATGAATTCAATTAGTAAATATATCATAAGTAACATCTATCCTATGGCTAAGCTCAAAGTCTACAAACTTTCATGTGTGAATTCGTAATGATCATCTATCGAAGTATGAAAACGGCATCGATCAATGACTTTCTTAGTCAAGCATTACACGCTCAGATCCGATTGGTTCACTTAGAATCACTAGACTATTCTCTCGATTTTACCTAGTAATTTAAGCTCAACATGATTTATTCAGGTAATGATCATACTCTCACAGTATCAATTATCCTAAAATCAAGGTTTTAGGTAGCTAATAAGTAAAATCCGAATAATAAATCTAATAATTACCCTAGCAATTATATTTTTTTGGCTAATTCATCAAAAACCATTAATAAATCGTAAATCTAACAAGGTAACTACTCATACATAGCTAAGCAGAACATAATCATAATCATAAAATAATGCATACGAATAAGGATAGAAAGTGGGGTTCCAATATAAAGCTTGAGAAGTCCTGATTTTCTCCCCAGAAATCCTAAACTATTTTGAAAAGCATTAAAAGCTCTTTTAGTCTCCAAAAGCTCCCTTTTTGCATAAAACACTAACAAAAATAATATAAACTAAGTAAAACTCGTCCAAGGGTAATCTTGTAATTTTTGCAACTTGGGTTTCAAGTCGGGTACTTCGCAAATTGGGCTACTACTCGTCAACTGTCAATCAACGCTAAGTGTGTGTTGTCGATCGACGCTATGCTCTATCTCGACTCGTACTTATTTGAATTTGACCAGCTACAATGTTCCTCTCTCTCTCTCTCTCTAAGCTCTAGAAAGCCTCATAATCTCTAAAATGCTCCAAATGCACATAGACCTGAAAATACTCTAAAATATATCCTAGACACACATAACAGACTCCAACTAGGGCCTCTAATATGATCTAAAACAAGTAAATATTATGACCTATCAACTCCCCAGACTTAGCATTTTGCTTGTCCTCAAGCAAAACAAGGGTAAACTTGTGGAAGAGGTTTGAAAACACAAGGACTCGCAAAATCTCTAGCCTATCATTATCAACTTTACTATGTTGCAACCACATCAAACAAGTGTCAATCTTAGAGAAACTATATATACCTTATCCTAGTATAGCAACTAAATCCATTATGCCACCAATTTAGCAAATACTAGTCTGACTCACCCCTACCAATCTCGTTTTTGCAAAAAATAAAAGTGCAGACTTTACTTTGGGAGTATTGATCAAAGGACACATGGACTCTTACCTTTGAAAGTATCTAAACACACATGCATTCTTCTCCGCTCCCTTTCTTCCCTCTTTCTCTCTTCTTTGAATCTCTTTATATTTTTTTTATAAGTCCAATGAATCAATAATGGTGATGCAGTCCATCTTGTTCATCTTCCTTTTTCTTTTTGACAAAATGTAGGCGAATAAGGGGGTCACAGGTAATTTACCTATCTCTCGCTTCCACAGTATGTGATCATTCCTTCCTGAATTATAATAATGTGGTCGTAGGTAATTTACATACCCCTCTACATATTATAGGAAATCATCTCAATCTTTTATTTTTATAGATGCCAGAGAGAGAGAGAGAGAGAGAGAGAGAGAGAGAGAGAGAGAGAGAGAGAGAGAGAGAGAGAGAGAGAGAGAGAGAGAGAGAGAGAGAGAGAGAGAGAGAGAGAGGGGGGGAATTAAAAGCCCACAGACTTTTACCTTCCAGACTTGCAAGAGGAATCCGATCTAATGTATACCAAACTCCAAAGCAAGAAAATAAGTCAATATTAGGTTGGAGGTTAGTTTTGGTTCCTTCAAAGTTTCTAAGCAAGTGTGATATAGTGGCAGGATGATCCACTTTGATATCTCTTGTACTCTCTACAATTAGAAATCTAGAATGGTGCTATAGAATGGTTAGATAATAAGTAAAATTTTAAATCTGATCATAATCCCTTTTTTGACTCAATAAAACTCAATAAAACACATAAAAATAAAAGTCAAAATAGAAAACAATATCAGTAAACCTCCTGCAGAGTTAAATAACACTGTCCCTAGTGTTTCCCGTCTCAGTTATGTGGAAAAAAATAAAACATAAGTAAAAGTAATAAGGACAGTCGAAAATACCAGACTCTGTTATGAGTGTCGATCGATGGTAAAGATTGGTGTCGACTGATGGTGATTGGTATCGATCGATGGTTGTGCTTCGTCGTCGACCGATGGTGATTGGTATCGACCGATGGTTGTGCTTCGTCGTCGACCGATGGCTTAATTCTCGATCTTCCTGTTTTTTCACTGCAAATAAAGAAAAAAAAAGAAAATTAGTAAAATCATGAAAATAAAATGAATTGAAATATACATAATAGTGGGTTGCCTTCCATGCAGCGCTTGGTTATTATCTTTACCTTGACGTTTAGATTGTTTTGACTAAGATGGGGGTAGAGTATCATTTGTTGGAAAATAAATGTCCACATCTTCTTTGCTCATCTGGAACCAGGTACCAACGAAGATTCTTATGGCTTCTTCACTTCTGGTTCTTTGGTTGTTCATGTTCTCCTTGGTGATCTAAATTTGAGTCATCCTCTCCTGAAGGTTGTCAATGCGTTTGTGTAACCAGCCAATCTTACTATATGTTGGTATGGATATGCCATCCAATCTCCTGGAGATATCTTCCATCATCATGTCTTGAGGTGCATAAACTCCATCAAGTTTATCTTCTAGCAGTTTCTCGGTTAGCAGCCTATGTCTAAATGGTCCATGTGAAGCGTCGATTGATGGTCGAGCTCGTCCATCGATCGATGGTGCTTTGTTTGCTCCATTTGCGTGCTGTCTCTAAATCATCTGATGAGTAGAGTCCATATTTTTTTCTTCATCTCCTCCATGTATGTAGTTAACCAGCTAATATTATTGTTGACTGTAATAGATATCGTCAATCCTCTTGTAATATAATCCATCAACATATCATGGGCTCTGTTGATGCCTTGTATCATTTCATCTACTTCGTCTATGATGTATGTTTATGTTTCTGGCATGCTCCTATCAAAGTACTTTGCATAATCTTGCAAACAAAGATGAGTGTGTCCAATAATGGTTGTGTTCCAAAGAATATCCTTAATATCTTCCTTGGACACGTTGATGATTATGCCATCTAGAGCTCGTGCATTGCCTTCTTCATTCTTATTAACTCCATACTCATCTCTGGTTTCCCAACGAAATCTTCGCCTAGCTGGATCCTTATAAGATTAGTACCCTTATACTGCATTAGCGTTGATCGATGGTATAGGTCCACCGTCGATCGATGTATCAAACTAATTTTCATCGGATCCTCCAGCTTCCTCTAGTGCAGGAGCACGATACTCTATTACTTCTTCTTCAAGATATCATTCATCGCAATCTGGTTTAGCTGTATCATGACCTAGGTCTGGGTTGTCGTCTATCGATGCAAAAGGGTGGGTGTCGAGCGATTCTATGTTGTTGCCATCGATCGATTGTTTGGGATGGGTGTCGATTGATGCTCCATCATCCGACTCATTTTCTTGCTCAAAATTGCAGAAACATGTGGCCACGAGTCCTGGTTCATAAATCAAATAAATGAGAACAGTCTTGATTCTAGTTTGAACATGCTCATAGTAGGTATTTTGATCAATAAGAGATAGATACAACTTGTTTGTCTTCATGTCGCATACTGCTCCTACCGCGACCATAAAATCTCTTCCCAGTAATACGGATGAATGCTGCTCCACTTAGACGTCCAAGACATGAAAGTCTATAGGAATTAGGGTATCGCAGATTTGCATTTGGAGGTCTTTGACTATACCTCCTGAGTTCACCTTAGAGCAATCTACAAAAGTGAATGAATCACTAGAAGGCTCAACCTTTAAGCTTAACACCTCTGCCATGCTTCTTAGCATAATGCTTACTGAAGAACTGGTATCGCAGAGTGCATGAGGGTAGTTATTTCCCTTGATGTCGTAGGGAACCACAAACTTCCCAGAGTCACTTCGCTTCTTCAACTTAACTCTTTTCTTTATCTTCTCCCTCATATGATTAAACATTCTTTCAATGTCCTCATCAGTCTCCTTGGTATCTCTGAAGAACCTCCACAATTTGTGACTGTAATAAGCTTCCTCAAATATGATTTCTAAAGGGATTCTAAGGACTCTCTTAGTAAAGTTTTCCATCTCTTTCTCATTAGCTTCCCTTTTAAGATGCTTACGTACCTTATTATTTCCTCTAGGATGTATTTCCATAGCTTTTTCAATTACCATAGGGACTGGTTTGTCTGCATGGGTTTGGGTATGGTGGGATTCAGATGCTTATATAAAAGGCTCATGTTTATGCTTGGCAACCGATATTCTTTCATTTCGATTTTCCATTGATCGATGGCAGGGTCTGGCTATCGATCGACATCCATATTTTCACACTTGGATTCTTCAGGTATCCTCGATTGATTGTCAGTTGTGGTTGTCGATCGATGTTAGTTCGAATAGGGCAGAGATTCTTACGAATTTCTTTCTTCTGGTGCCTAACTTCTTCCACAACTTGCCAAAAATCATCATCTATGATGGCACTGACTTGGTGCTACTGTCCAGCCTCAATCTTTTCCTTGATCAAGGTTTATTGTCTCCTTACAACCTCACTGGTTTGAACCACTTGATTCTCTAGATTTTTCACATGGGTGTTGAGAGCTTCAAATTTAGTGTTGAGATTGGCATAGAAAACATCAATCTTCCCATTAAAATCCACAGTCATCTTATGATGTCCCTCTATAGACTTATGAATCATGGCTTCAATCTTGTTCTCATGGGTCTCTGATGGGGTATTCTGATAGTAGGAGGCTCCATAGGTCTTGTTGTTGTCGTAGGGTCTTTGCTGCTGTTATCCTTGGTTGTAGCCACTCCTTTGACCATTGCCATAAAGGTTTATGTTTCTATGGTTTCCATATCTCTAGAATCTATTTCAACCAACAAAGTTCACATCTTCTTCTTTAGTTTTCTCATTGTCAGATCCTATACCTTCTACACCTTCTGCAAAGGTAAATTGCTTCCTCAAAAACATCTGAACACTGTCCAACTTGGCTTTTACTTCTTCCATATTATTCTTGGTTAGTTTAAGGACTGATTTCCTCCTCTTATGATCATTGTTCTTGGTGTTTTTGCTAGTTGCCAATTTCTCTATCATTCTAGTAGCCTCTTATGGACTTCTATTGCAGAAATTTCCCTCCCTGGTTGTCTAAAGTCATTTTGTATGACAGCTCAATACCTCTGAAGAAAGTGCTGAGAAGTTGCACTTTATTGAATCCATGGTGTGAACAATCTCCTTGGTAGGATTTGAATCTGATCCATGAGTTTCTGAAAGACTCTGCAGGCTCATGTATGAATGTAGCAATTCTGCTCCTCAAATTGTCAACTTTGGCATCATCAAAGAAATTACGCAGGAATACATTTTTGATATATGTCCAGGATGTAAGAGATCCTGGTGGTAGCTGCTTAAGCTAGTACGAAGAATCTCCAGCAAGCAAATACTAGAAGAGCTTGCATAGAAGGTAGTCCTTATGGATTTCGTTAGCCTTGATGGCATACACAAGATCCTCGAACCACTCCAAATGATCCATAGGATGCTCATGAGAATGACCAGAGAATGGTGTTTGTGCCACAAGTGTGAAATAGGCTAGCTTCAGCTAAAAATATTCCTCTGGAAAGATGGAGGACGAATAACAGATCTATTGACATATAATCGATCAAGACAATTGTAGTCAGCCAACGTTATGGGTCGAGAAGCCTGGGCTTCAGCTACAACAACTTCTTCTAGTTCAGGGATTACAATCTCCTGATCATTAATTCTCTGAGTTGTTGCATTAAGCATATGATCTTCAAGGTCATACAAATCTCCTCTCTTATTCCTAGTTACTATCAGCATATCAACCATCTCTGCTCATGAATCACCATTGATTGATGTCACGTTGTTGGCGTTGGTCGATTCCCAAAATGAGTGTCGATCGACAAAGTTGTGTTGGCGTCGATCGATTCTTGTCGCTTCTCTTGCGGATGTTACGGTTGATGGCTACTTGGTCTAAGAAAATTCATTATTTTTCCTTGTTGCTTCTGGTAATGTTGGGCATGCACCTGAAAGACAAAAGAAAAAAATTATAAGTAAACTAAAAAAAAAGAAAGCCTAGAAAAACTTGCAAAATAAAAATCTATTGGCGATCCTTGCTCTCCGGCAACTGTTCCAAATTTGATACATGCTCAAATTACCCTAGAGATACTAATTACTCTCTCAAATAAGAGGTTTAGTTGTAGTACTTAGGGATCAAATCCACAGAGAGCGAGGACACATAATTAATTTGATAATCAACTTAGTTATGATAGACAATTAATAAAACTTAGAATAAGTAAAAAAGAGAGATTGTTGGTTTGTAAAAAAGTGAGGAAAAATAGCTAGATCTAGGGTTTTGAGGTAATGAATTATAATGGATAGAATCCAAGTGGTTTTTAATCATAGACCACAAATTCAATTAGTAAATATATCATAAGTAATATCTATCCTATGGCTAAGCTTAGAGTCTACAAACTTTCGTGTGTAAATTTGGAATGACAGTCGATCGATGGTATGCAAATGACATCAAACGATGGCTTTCTTAATCAATCATTAAACTTTCAGATTCGATTGGTTCACTTAGAATCACTAGACCATTCTCTCGATTGTACCTAGTAATTTAAGCTCAACATGATTTATTTAGGTAATGATCCTACTCTCGCAGTGTCAATTATCCTAAGGTCAAGGTTCTAGGTAGCTAATCAAGAATACAAGCAATAAGTACCATCCTGATGATAGATCTAATAATCACCTACAACCGACGATCTCAACCTTTTTTGGTGGCCTGCAATCCAACTTGAAGCCTCTCAAATCATGTATTGAAGTCCTAAACTTAGTTTCCAAAGTTGCTGAAGGCACAAAACCTCTCCCAGCCTGTTCTTATTTGTCTCCTTTCCTAGGTCCAAGCTCCTTCAAAGGAAGATAAGTTTTATCCGGCTTAAGTATCACCATCCCTTTAAACTTTCTATCCTCAGGCTAAGATTTTAAATCGAGATCCCTCCAGTTTCTGAAAAGACAGACCAATGCCTCTCAACGGACAAACCTCAAGCATGAACCACTTGAAGCACTTATTGCTCGCCTACCAAGAATCTGTTGATAACTCTGAACTGATAGCACATTTCAATCCCAGCCTGGTGGGGAGACCTTTTAACCGGGAATGAAGAAGCATTGAAGCACTTATTGCTCGCCTACCAAGACCCAACATTTGGGATGTAGAAGGGAGAGTTTGTGGCTTAGACTTGGGTAAGCACATATTTCAGTTTGATTTTGAATGTGAGGCAGACATGCTGAAGGTGTTAAGCAAAAGACCATGTCACTTCAATAAATGGTATTTCTCCCTCGAAATATGGACTTCTCATACTGGAGACACTTTTCCAAACACCATGACTTTCTGGATTTGCTCTTATGGCATCCCCACCCACTTTTGGCTTGACAAAATCTTCAATACCCTAGGAAAAGACTGGGTGTGGTTGGTTTAATAGAAGCCAAGATGGCAAAGTTTCAGGTTGAAGTAAATTTTGACCTACCTCTGAAGTTTGCACTGCGAGCTCGCCTCCCTTTTGGAGAAACGGTTCCGGTAAAGCTGGAATACATCAATCTCCACAAGTGGTGCCTTCATTGTCGTCATATCTCTAATGAAGATGAAACATGTCCCCACCTCTCTGAATATCAAAGAAGAGATTTTAAGCTAGCAAGAGAAGAGACAAGAGATCCAGATGCTCAAACCAGAAAGGATCTTACAAGGAATGGGGACCTTCCAAAAAGACTTTCTGCAGCTGAAGCTAAGCTAGATAAGAAACAGGAAAGACATACAGTTGTTGATTCTGACAAGGATACTCTGGACAGCGTGTGGAAATGGATTGACTCCCGACATGTCCCTCGTGATGAACATCGCTCTGAGTCTCGTCCTAACACTCACTCTCGTGGCAAAAACAAGAACCTAGAAATACAAGAGCTCACAAACACTCTCAAGACAAAGAAACATACAATAAACGGCGATATGAGGATTCCTTCACCTCTAGAAAGCAAAGGGAGATGGCAAGAAAATCAAGAGAGAATCCTAGTTGGAATCGTTCAACTGTGGATGCGGAAATTTCAAAAGGAGATTCTCGTGCTTCTCTTACTGCTCCTTATGTCGATTCACAGAGAACACTCTCGGATCATAACCCAAGGATTGTCAATTTCATGTCTTTTTCCCCGGAGCACCGTAGGGAAATACCATTTAAGTTGACTCTAAACAAGCGTCTGACTACAGAGGAAAATCAAAAAAGGAAAGGTGGCCGACTTAGGGGACTCTTCTGATGCTACTAGCTCAACCAAAAGAGCCTCTTTCTTGATGCTCATCATGAATCTTCTGCCCCTTGCTCCAATAAAACCGTCGGAACCTAAAAAGGATTCAAAACAAAAAAAAAATGGTATTAGATTACCTTGGAGGAAGAGGATATTGCATCTCAGGCTAATAAAGATCAAAATTTTATGTTTACTAGAGATCAGAGGTATCTAGCAAAAGAAAAAGGTGTTGAGAAAACCTTAGAAGAAGAGGATTGGATGGAGGAAGAAGGGGCTTACGTTATGGAAAACGACGATCTCCTGGATAAAGAAGAGCTGATGGAGGATGTGATGCTGGAAGAGGAAGAACCTGGGCTTGGTACCGCCGATGAAGCGATCTCAGTCTTGGCCCCTAACGAAAGAAATGGTATCTCAAGAAATTTGATCTTTGGTGACGACCCACCAGATGACCACCGTGTGTACCAACTGTGCTCCAACACAAGGAGGATATTATAAAATTATGGAGACTAATATATTTTCCGTCATCTCTACTGGCACATGTTCTGAAAGGAAGATATTATAATCATGGCTCTCCCTTATAATATCGACGAATGCACTCACCATCATTTGGATGGCATAGTATCATGGCAGCAAAACCCCTACTCAAGTCGGGCTTACCATTGGATTCGGTCGAGATACGAGGGTTTGGAGTAAACCTTGGGTCCCAGACTCTGTTTCTCGACCACCTAGACCCGCTGACCACATTGTATAGATTGCCTCAACTTCTTGTTCACTCATTTATAAGGAATGATACCAATGAGTGAGACCTCAATCTTTTATGAGAATTCTTCCATCCTGAATGTATACCCTATACTAGGATTGAAGCTCTCCTGCTCGCTAACTCTGGATGGATATGTTTGAATTACACAAAGTCATAATTATATTCAGTAAAAACTGGATACAACCTACTTAGATCGACCAAGTTGCAACTCACACAAGAAAGTGTTCTGGAACTAAGCATCACATGCTTACAAAGCCATGCATGGAAGATAAAATCTCCGAGCAAGATGAAACATTTTATGTGGCAGGCCCTCTCTGGTTGTGTTGCGATAGCAGAGAGGCTCACCTATAGACACATGGGTACCGATAGGAGTTGTCCTAGATTTGGTGACCCAATGGAGTCGATTAACCACCTTCTTTTTGAATGCCCCCCAGCCCTGCAGGTTTCAGCTTTATTGGATTATTTGTTCCTTCCGGGTTACTTCTCGAGTACTTCTATATACCAAAAGATGAACTTTCTGTTTTGGAAAATAAAAGAGGTGGCTCTATTGGAGCCACAATTCGATACCTTCCCATGGATCTGTTGGTACATCTAGAAGGCGAGGAATAATAAACTCTTTAATGGAAAAGTCATTTCCCCGATCGACACTCTCTAACTAGCTTCTCTTGAGGCAGAAATTTGGAGAAAGGCTAATCAAAAATAGGAAGAAGTGGACGAGGATCATGATAACGCTCATACTTCAACTAATGAGATTGGAATCCATTGGATACCCCAAAATCCAACATGTCAAATTGATGCTTCATGGATCGGTAATGATAGTGTTATTGGCCTAGGGTGGAGTCTTAAGGATCACATGGGTATTGAATCTTCCAGACAACGTGCGTGCAATAGAAGCCTCTCAGCTCTCCATGCTGAGATGGAAGGACTACTTTGGGCGGCGTCATGTATGAGAGACATGAGGATCCCATCGATCTGGTTTGAGACTGATTGCCTAGACCTAGTAGACATGACTACAAATCCGATGGATTGGCCGGCCTTTGCTTCTGAGATTGATACCTTCAGAAGTCTACATGATAGCTTCGAGGGCATGACCATGGTTCATATTATTCGAAGCGAGAATGCTCGGGCAGACCAACTAGTGAAGGAGGCTAGAAACAAAGGTTTTATTTTCTCCCATATAGATCACACACATTCAGATAGAAGTACTCTACGGAGGAACGTCTCGTCTGACCACAACTTGATCTAAAGAAATGGGTAGCCCACAAAAAAAATCTAATAATCACCTTAGCAACTCTATTGTTTGGATAATTCATCAAAACAATTAATAAACCCTAAATCTAACAATGTAACTACTTAGGCATAGCTAAGGATAAAATTATCATAATCATAAAATAATGCATAAGAATATGCATAGAAAGCGGGGTTCCAATACAAACTTAAAAAGTACTGATCTTATCCCTAAAAATCCTAAAATATTATGAAAAGTATCTAAAAGCTCTTTTAGTCTCCAAACGCTCCCTTTTTGCATAAACACTGAAAAAGATAATATAAAATAGGTAAAACTTGTTCAGGGGCAATCTTGTAATTTTTTTATAATTTGAGCTTCAAGTCGGATACTTTGCAAATTGGACTAATGCGTGTCGACCGTCGATCAACGGCAAGTGTGCATCTTTGATCGACGCTATGCTCTATCTCGACTCGTATTTAGCTAAATTTGATCAGCTACAAGGTTTTTCTCTTTAAACTCCAAAGTGCCTCATCATCTCTAAAATGCTCCAAAATGCACCTAGACCTAGAAATACTCTAAATTATATCCTTAACACACATAACAAACTCCAAGTAGAATCTATAATATGGTCTAAAACATATAAAGATTAGGACCTATCAGCCTTACACACGGAAATAGAAATATTACTTTAAGCAAATTCATGCATGGGAAACATGAGGATTGCTCAGATCTTCTAGACATAACTATCTATATACTCGATGGACTGGCCAGTTTTCACTTCAAAATTAATACCTTTCAGAATCTACAAGATGATTCTGAGAACTCGAGTCTACTTCATATTTCCCAAAGCAGGAATGGACAAAAAGATTCATTAGAAAGGTCTCGCCTGACAAAAACATAATCTAGTTAGATGTGTTGAGGTAACGCAGGAGAAAACGAACACTCTCTACTTTGTTCTCTCTCTAGGATCTTTCACAGAGGAGAGAGAAAGTCAAACTTTTTTGTTGTAATATATTTTCGATCAAGTGATCGAGTTTTATATTCCGCTAGTCGGATTCTCCTTTTTCGTTTTGACAATTTTTGATGTGTGTTTTTCAAATCAAATTAGAGTATGTCTTTCATGCTTTTACTTCTCTCTGATTTGTTTTGATTGAATAATGATTCTGATCACTGTCGATCAAAAAGCTGTGGAATATTCAATTGAGTCTTCCGAGTTCGAAGAGGGTAATTTTGTGCCCATTAAAGTGTCAATCCTTAGTGGGGGACAAAAAGATCTTCGTGATGTATCATCGGAGGCGGTGGGTGCGCTCCTCTTAACCGGCGGATAAAATTTGAAGAAGAAAGATGAAGGCGATCTCAGAGCAACCGCTTCAGTGAACTATGGTGTTAGCCGTAAAGACGAGGAGAATGATCTTCGTGAAGCGCAGATTTCAGAAGGTTAGACATGTGACGGCGAGGATCTACACGATGGAGAAGAGGAACGGTGAGGATGTTACTTTCAGCATGAATGTCGCGTGTTTGTACGCGTGTCAGAGAAGAAGACTGAAGATCTCACATGGACTTGCAAGTTGCACCTTATAAGTTCATTTCATTTAATGCAATGAAAAATCTTTTGGGCCTCGTCTTATAAACCCAAAACCACTGTATTATCGGCGTTTGGGCTTACAATATGGTCGACAAAAAAAAAATGTGCTGACTAGGTACGAAAAAAAAATCTAATGTATGTTTTTTTACTTTCGCATCCCTGCTTTTATTTCCTCTGCTTTTTAGGACATTGCTTTCTTCTTCAGCTCTCTATGTTTCTTCTGAACTAATCTGGGTAAGCTTTTTCTCTAGAAAAGTCTCTCTTTTTATATCTTCGTTTTACATTTCCTTTTTAGAAAATTTTCTCCATTTCTTAGCTGCTTGAACAATAAAGAAACTTTCTGGGCACGATTTTCTCTGGAAAGGTTTTTCGTTTTATATCTGGGTTTTACATTTCCGGTAAGATTGTTGAGCAAAATGTTCCTCATCGTTATCTTCTTACCTGCTTGATCGATTAAAAGAACTTTCTAGGCACAATTTGTTCTTTCTTTATAATCTCTCAGTTTACTATTCTTGGGTTAAGATTGTGAAGAAAATTGCTGGAAACCCTTTTGAGAGAAGAGGGAAACTTATGTGACCTTCAAAAATAATTTTTTTTTCTTGGCGAGCTGTGAAAGAATCTTGATTTAGGGTTTTCAAGTAATTTCTGGAAACAAAAAGGAGTAAGCGTTTGTTTGTGTTTGTGTTAAGGTTTCAAAATCATGACTGGACAATCATCAGCTCCCTCAGACAAACCGGGTAAGAACAACAAAGACTTGTCTTTTGCTAGTGTGAAAGATGAATTCGCTTCTTCCTCCAAGGGTAACAGTTGTATGAAGATAGAGTATGAAATCCTCATGGAGAATCACAAGACTCTGAAGATAGATTACGCGAGTCTACAGACACGGGTTAAGCATGAACAGCAAACTTATGAGGTCATGAAGAAGCTTCTTCAGAGCAAATCTGAGGGACTGGAGGTGAAGAATACGCACTTGGTGGAGGATTTTGTAAGAGAGAGAAGCGAAAAGGATAAGTATAAGAAGATGTTTGAGGAGATGAAGATGGTGGAGAGTGATAGGAAGGCCAAGATTGATGGGCTGAGAAAGAGAGAAGAGGAGCTTTTTATGGCGACAAGGAGAGGGAAAGAAGATGCAGCGAAACTGAAGAACAAGTTTGTTGCATTAGCTGAGAGATTTGGCTTGATTGAAGCAGATTGTTCATACTTGAAAGCGCTCTATGATGCTGAAGTAGCAGCTACAGGGCTTGGAGAGATTGTGAATCTCATCGGTCATGAAGGGAACAATAATGTGAAGAACAATGCTACAGGTATATGTGTTTATGTATGAGTCGAACTGATTTGACTTGAGCTATGCGAGGTCTATATCTTAAGAAGACATTTTGCTTTTGTATCTATCTTTTGTGTGCAGACTCAATAATGATAAGTCATGAGAGCGATGATGAGCACAATGATCCTACAAGAGAGAGTAATCTAAACAGTCAACGGTCTGTTGACAAAGGAAGCCAAGAAGATCAATGCAAGAACCAAGAAATCTTCACTGCTTTACCGCAGTTCTCTGCTTCACCATCATTGTCATCTTCCTCTTCTGATGGCTATGATGTTGTGTTTAAGCGTCCAGCTAACTGGCCCGAGTGGGCAATGCCTAAAGGTCCTGGTGATGATTCCAACAAGTCTTAGAAGTGAGTTTGAAGTTGCAGACTCTTTAAGGGCTACTTCTTATTACATACTCTCAACGGTTCATTATAACTTATAAGTGTCATTTAATGTTTTGAACATGGATTAACGGATTAAGAAAATGATAGAATTTTCTATATCCCTAAGCATGGGTATTTTATCAGATACTCAAGCTAAATTAGAATCTGATCCTAAAAACCCGAACTCGAACCTGATCCGAACTATGAAAATAATCGAACGGGTATTGAGTTAGAGGAGATTGGATATCTGAACCCATTCGGATAATATGTGATATTCAAATAGATATCCGAAATATCAGAAAATATATATAGTGACTCATTTCCTCTACATAATTTAGACTCATATACTCAAATACCTATACTCAAATACCTGAAAACTTGAAATACTCAATCTGAATCCAAATGTGTATCCAAACACTAACCCTTATTTACCCATATTTAATATATTATTTTGTTTGATTTAATAATTAATGAATTTAAAATATGAGTAAAAACTAGAAAAAATTATCTAATATTTGTTTTGAAATGTATAACAACATCTTACTATATAAAAGATGCGTTTTTCTCAATTTTTAAACTTTCATGTCATCAAATACTATCACCAGAGCATGCCACATGTCTAAATGAGTTTTGCTTCTTTCGTTTGTTTGATTCTTTTGGGTTTATTGGGCGGACTACTTCTTTGTTATTCATATGTTATTAATCCAGCTCAATAGATAGAGACAGTATTCTTCGCGAGTAGCTATATAGGAAATTAAGGTTTCATCGTCTTCTTCATCAGTCACTTGGTTCATCGGCTCATCCAAGATCTGCTTATGTCCCCCAACAATGGTGGTTCTAAAATTCCGATCGACGTTTTGTGAATACTCACCAAGTTGGTGTCTATTCATGACGTTTCTGATTGCATTCATCACCTTCGAACCGTTACGAATCGACTTAATTGAACGTCATTAACCAAAATTTAACTCATGCCCATTACAACCATAATCTTGCATTCAATGATTCTTATATTTCATCTAGTCGGTGATTCTCACCTATAAAAAGAGGTAATGATTCATCCCTTTACCACCATCCTCACAGTTCTTCGATGTTGTAGGTGCGGTTCTGATTAATCTTGTTTGATCGGATGAGGTTCCGGATCCGACAACAAGGCGGTATGGTCAAGAGATCGATGGGTACATAGGATCCGATTATTGGCCTGAAAACAAAAGTAAAAAATTTTGTGAGTTTTAATGGGTTTATATGAAAGAAAACAGGACGAATATGAATACAAGAATGATGGACAAATGATGAATATGGGTGAATGAATAAATCAATGGTCGATGAATGATATGTGATATGAGAAATAAACAAAGGAAGAGTTAAATTGATCGAAGATGGAATATGTTGTTGGACGTGTGTCTCTTTCAACAAGATCAGTGGATGGATTTATGAATAGAAATGGATCCGGTTCTTGCTGGACGTTTGTCTCTCTCAAGATCAGACAAGGAATGAGGATGGATCGATAGACTCCACAAAGAACAATGGACGACTCTTTGATATGTCTAGGTTTTGCTCTCAAGTGTTTCACACGACTGGAAATACTTTAGGGTTTTTCTGGGGGGCAAACTGACTCGTATATTAGCTTAGGTAAAAAGTACACGGCTGCTTATTAGGGGTTTAAATACCCGATGCAGCTTTGCCCTTCTAGGGGATTTGAAGCAAAACAACAAGACTGTACTTGGACTCTAAAGCATAAAGGGAAAACAAAGGCGTCCAACTCTAATGCAAAGCCTAAAAAAGGCCTTGAAATTATTGGTTTTTAAAAATGAAAAAGGCTAACAAATTTGCCCATAATGTCTTAAGAACATTGAAATAGATAAACCTAACACAAACCAAGAACAATAAACGGGTTATAAATCATATTTGAATTCTTACTTGCTTACATTATCTGGATCAGGCGGGTAAGTCTCTATACCGGATGGAATTGGAGTTGAGGTCGAACCGAGATTAAATGTGGAGATGATTAACCCTGGTTTTGGATGAGGGAAGAGAATTGGAGAATGGATCTTCAACCTCTATGGGACTGGTTGTTTCTTCAATCTTTAATTCGGCCATCTCTTGAATCAGCAACTGTTTGAGACCGGTCTGATCTTGGTCTAGCATCTCTTGAACAACCTTGGTGAAACCATCTCTTATGACCTGCGAGCCTGACCTGGTCGTAGGGCCTTTGCGAACTCTAGGAACCTCGGCTTGTGGGACTAAATGCTTAACCATCAAACTCTTTCGGATTTGGTCAACGTCCTGCAAGATCTGTAAACCTAAATTTGTCTTCCTCTTGGATACTCCAACGTAACATTCTTGAGATTGTCGCCGACGAAGTGCTTATTGTGTCACCATTTTCTTTAAAGCTGTTCTTGATTAGTATTAACATCCTAAAAGATCGAGATTTTGCAACCCTTCAAATCTAAAATCGTATATCTAAGAAAGTTAAGACATTCACCGGAGAGACTTGATTGACGACCAACCGGAGACAACGACGATGAAAGCGCTTCTCTCCTTACAATAATTATTGGAGAGATGAGCTGTGTATTTTTCCAACTCAACTGCTAAACTCTCCTTTGTGTCAAAGATCTCCTCTTTACCTGTTTCCGAAGCCATGCTCCTCACCTTTGATACCTTTCTCTGACAATTGGATAATAGATATACACTTCCGTTCCACAAAACTGCTAACGACTCAAAACGCGACGCGGTAAAAGGAGAAGAGCAAGTCAGATTCTCAGGGAAGAAATGTTGTCTGATCGAGATGGAAGGTTAGTGGTTGGCGAAAAGAAGAGAATCTGATAAAGGAAACAAGAAGAAGCCATGAAAAGGTGGGAGCTTGGCTTATTTATAGGCAAAGTGATTAACTTTGACTAAAAGCCAACCCAACACATTGCTGTTCAGATGTGTATTCTCAAACTTGGACCAAACCGGTCAGTGAGATAGATAAACCGATCATGCGCTTAAGTTGATGAACCAGATTACGTTTGATTCTATACCACTAAAACAATATCGTCTCAATACATGTTTTATTGAGTTTTGGTTGTTTCAATGTTTCCAAATATTAATGCAACTTTTTTACAAAGAAATGCAACTTTAACTTTATCAAATTAGATAATCAATCATTTTTATTATATTTATTTATAATTTTAAATTGTATTTTGAGTAATGCTTTTGATAATTTTTTAATATATATGTATTAAAATAAAATATCATATATTATAAAACAATGAGAATATCTATTATTATAAAGAAGAACTCGTCTTCTTACTAAGCCATAGACATCATCAATTCGATCACCTTCAGTGTGACACATGTCCCTCTTCCTAAACATTGTGTATAATTAACGTAATGCTCAAAGCCATTTATGACATCATCATTCAGATCACCTCAGTGATGACACATGTCCCTCTCTAACAATGGTGATAATAACGTAATTATTCATAGTGTGTGACCTTATGTTTTGATGAAGGACTTCATCCCGATAGAGTGTGCAAAAGTAAGCGGTCTCAGTACGCGACCCCAACATGATATATAGCGTCTTCCAATCTTGTTGGCCGTCATCTCCGGAGCGTATCGTCGACTATGAAAGATCTCTACGACGGGTAATCGAACGCAGAATGGCTTGGCGTTGTTGATGGCATGTTTGCTGACGACCTTAAGTGGTTTCGTGCTCGCTCCTTTAAGGCTCTTCCTGCTGTCTGGAAGGGTTGTGATACCCAAATTGATTGTCTTACCATTCGCCATTGCACCTTCTTGATGAGGATTATGCTGGTTGACATCCATTTCGAACTCCAACATATCGGAAGGAATCAATTGTTCTTCTCTTCTCTTTCTTGCTAACTCTCTCTCTCTAAACCCCTGATGTTGTCTACTCGTGGAACAAGATCTGTTGGTCCTATGCTCTGTAAGTTCATACACATGTGATTCAAAGAGAAATGAGAAAGTGTGTCAGTAAGAAAATAAAGAAAATAAGACTTAGTCTCAAGTTATGACTAAATCTCACTGTCACAATCAACTTAGAACTGGCAACGGCGTTAGATTTGATAAAGGATTTTACTCTATCCTAATCAAAGTAGTATAGATGAGTGTCAATCCAATCCTAAGTGATCATGATGCAATGAGAATAAAAGTATAAACTTAATCTAAGTGCAATCAGTTTAGATGTGTGGGATGAGATAACGAAAGAACACAGGTGTGAAAACTAGAATTATAAATCAATTGGGAGACAAAGAATCCATGGGTAAGGGTTTGACTTTGGGTGATTGAGACCTAAGATAGATGATTAACGTTATATACAATCTGGTTCTACTAGTCTAGACGCACCATTAAGCTAGTTCTTTATCAAGATAAAAGTTCATTTGCTTTCAATCACTAAACATCAAATGTCTTTGGTGTAGTTAAATCAAGAAATCATTAAGAACATGTCTATCAACTATCTAAACTTCCCTAACATCAATTGTCATTGGTTATGAACTATCTAAACTTCCCTAACATCAATTGTCATTGGTTATGAACTATCTAAACTTCCCTAACATCAATTGTCATTGGTTAAGCAAGTAAAGAGAATTATCGCTTTGGTTCAGACATTTCGTCGAACACCTTTCGGGTACAAATTGCCTAAGGACCTAGATTAAAGTGATCAAGTCTAATCTAGCATAAGAGACAAGCGATAATCATAGAACATGAATGATCTAACACTAAACTTTCTAACCTATTACCTAATCACCCTAGATCACCCTAACCCATCAATCCTAAAGATGACTACTCACTAGCGAACATGATGAACTCAAAAACCATAGATGAATCAGAGTAAATCATTTCTAATGAACAAGAATAATGAAAGAATCAAAATAAGATTATCAAAAGGATTCAAGATTCAATCTTCTTCACCAAGAGTAGTCTATGTGTCAGATAAAAAACCAGGATAATATGAAAAAACTAGGTTTAAAGGGTATATATAGTAGTTTGAAAACGAATCGGGTCAACCCAACAAGCCTGGGCCAACCCGTAAAAATCACAGCTTCAACGCCTGTAGCGACCATGGTTGGTCGCTAGGCCATGTCGCTACGGTCCCCGCATGTGAGCCTAGCGACTTGTCTTGGTCGCTACACATGGTCGCTACGGGTTCTGCATTTCTTCTGTGGGTATGTAGCGACCACGCCTGGTCGCTATTGCATCTGCATTTCTCCTGTGGGTATGTAGCGACCACTCTTGGTTGCTATGCCTGGTCGCGACACCCCTCTTTCGCTCCAAACTCCACTTCCTTAGCCTCAATTGCCTCCAAACTCACCAATAAGCATCTCCAATACCTGATATAGACAAATGTAATGGAATGCAACCTAAATATGCCTAAATGATTTCCTATATGCTCAATATGCATCAAAAGAGATGACCAAAACCATGCAAATATGTAAGATATCATGGACATTGAAATATTCAGCTTTTCAGTAGATCTTCATTCTGATCCTGTTATTTTATTTGGCTCAGTACTTTTTTAACCGTGTTCACTTTAACCGATCTCTAAGAGAATTAGCCTTCCATGTTATTGGCCTCATATGGCGTAAAGGAAGCATCTCTGATTGAGATTAGATTGGGTTTGATGGAGTCTCACAGTCAGTTCTAGAGTAAATCAAGAAGAGTTGGCGTTGTGTAACGGTCTGACAAATGATTTTGCTTCAATATGACTCTTGATTCCTCTGTTTTAATTCCGGTGAAAAAAAAGTTTCTGATCAGATAGGCACGGTTGAGGTGGAAGGCTTCCGTTGGTGTCGACGAAATCCCGTAAAAAATTGCATTGGTGGTCGGAGGTGAATATGGAAGTCTATGGTGGTGTAAGCTTTCTGGCGATCTTTGGTGCTATTCCTGGCATGATGACATGTGGAGGACACATGTAATTGAGACGCCCTAGAACAGTCATTATTGCTTCATGATCTGGACTTTGTATTAATTGTATTATGGGCTTTTGTATTGATACCAATGTATTGGGCCACTAGGCATGGTTTTAATAAAACCAAAAGTTGACAAAAAAAAAATCTAGACTGAAATATAATATGAACTAGATTTTAACCCGCACATCCGTGCGGATATTTTTCTATTTTATAAATCTATTGGATATATTACAAATGTTATAAATATATAATTTATATTTTAGTGTTATATATTTTGTAAATATATAATATTATTGTTTATATTTCTTATTCAATATTATTAATATATAGTGATTTTCTTAAAACAATTTACTTTGTTATTAATTTTTATTACTTACTAATATAGGATATTTTTTGGATGTTATGATAGTAAGCTTTATTTTTAAAAAATTAAGACTTTAAAATATTAGATTGATTTAATTTTTACAACATATATAAATAGTTTTTTCGTGGTGCATTTCAAAAAGTTATTCTTTATTATCTATGATTTATCTTTGGTAAAAATTTCAATATTGTGATTTTGATTTTATATATTTATTTTCAAAATTTAAATTTTATCAAGAAAACTTTGGAAAATTACACGTCTATTTTTGAGTATGGAACATTAAATGAATTTTGAATTTTTTGTGACTTAAATCAAATATTTGAATTTTTGTTACTATTTTAAAAACATTTCTCAATACATTTTGGTATAACTAAAATTAAAATAAATTTAAAATTAAAATTGTATTTGTCATTAATATTTTATATGAATTACTAAAATTTCATATTTTTCTAATAACATATTTTAAATAGTATATGAACTAAAGTTTCTTATATACTATTATATTTTTGTATACAAAATTTTTTAAACAATATATTTTTGAGAGTTTCAAAATAAATAAAAAGTTTATATATATATATATATACATATAAGTTTAACCTATGTTAATACATTTATTTTGGAATAAAATATTATATTGTTGACGAATTTTAACCCATTTTAATGATGAGTGATAATTTATTTAAATAAAAAATTAGAAATTTAAAAATTGTTAATTTACATATTTAATAAAATTTTTAATTCATGTAGCACATCTATTTTTATATAATCCAAGATGTATTTATAGAATTTATTAAAAATAGTATATAAATTTTATTTTCTTGTTTTATAATAAAATCTTAGTTAACATTGATTTATAATAATATTATATTACTAATTACGAAATTTATTAATGTGTTATTCTCTAAAAAACATTTAAAATTTTAAATAAGATTTTGTTAGATTTTTTCTCAACACATTTTGTTATAATTAAAAATAAAATTTAAATTTAGAGTTAGTTTATTATTAATGTAAATAATCAAATGTTTCATATTAACTAATTTTTTAAGTGGTCCTACTATGACTTGTTAGTAGTAGATAAAAATAGGATACTAATTTAATAGATTAGATATCTCTTGCATTGTGTGTCAAAACTCAATGGAGACCCAAAATCATTTGTTTTTCACATTTTATTCTTTGCTTATATTCACTCTTTGTGCCGTACTTATTTTTTTCTTTGTAACAAGATTTTCTGTTTATAATATTAACGAAATGTAGTACTATAGTATCCTCTAGTGTAGGCAAAAGACGTGTAGGGAAACATATGGCAAAACGGTTCTTTTTCTAGGTTTAAAGATCAATCTCATTTCTTTTAAAAGTTCATAAAACAAAGGACGATTAGGTTACAAATATTATATAGAAACTCATAACAGATTACATGAGTAGACTTCTAATGACAGCTGCTTCAGGGCTATCTTCATGGACGGATTCGAGAAGCTGAGCCAAACGCTCGCTGAGGTTGTCAACTTCTCTGTTCAAGTTTCGTATGTAGTTGCATGTCTCTTGCAACACTTTTGACGCTGATACCTATTATAATAATCACTCAAAAAGATTCATGAGTCATGTATACACACAAATGTACATATGCATGCATGTTTATGTGTATGTAGATACATACATGGCGATAATTTTGAAAATTTATGTCTATGTGTTTGGATATGTGGAAAGGAAAATGTTGCGAGTCAAAAAGTTCCGACTTCTTTTTTTCTTCTGTTTGATTTTGTGTCCTCTCTTCTTTTAATAAAACGTTGTTATTGGATAAGAGAGGTTTGCAGTGACAAAAAAAAAGGATAAGAGAGGTTTGGACGAACGATGATGTTAAATGGTTCTTTATCTTTTAACTAAAAATGAGCATGTCTTAACAACAACAAAAATGATGAATACATGCATATACATGTAAACCTTATATGTGGGATACCTTATCAGAACGACTTCTTTGGCCAATCTCGGGTAAAATCTGACGGAGCTTAGTTACAAGGTCGATGATTTGATCATCGGAGATCCTTGGAGCACTTGAAGATTGTATTGATCTTCTGTTTGACATATTCAGCAATGTAGAAAAAGACGACCCTTAAGTTGTTTGCTCTCTCTCTCTCTCTCTCTCTCTCTCTCTCTCTCTCTCTCTCTCTCTCTCTCTCTCTCTCTCTCTCTCTCTCTCTCTCTCTCTCTCTCTCTCTCTCTCTCTCTCTCTCTCTCTCTGTGACTCGATTTTGTGAATAGTTTAGGAAATGGAGAAATGAGCTTTTTGGCAAGTAAGTATATAGCTTTTATGATTTGATAAAGTTTAAAGTTGAACAGAAAAGACCAAGAAGAAATAAAAAAAAACGGAAAGCAAAGAAGAAAATAGGGAGCTGAGTGAATATATGAGTGTGTGTTTTGGGGCTCTTGAATACACACTTATTAAATATGGATACTGAGATTGTGATAAGAGAGATTTAAATAGCCCCCAAGGACCACAAGAGAGCAATAAACCTCGACAATGATGTCACAGGGGAAGAAAGCGATAGGTTTCAATGCCACTATAAAACCACAAATCTCTTAAATCATTTTATTTTTGTAAATCACATATTTAGGAGCCTTATGTTTTCATTTTGCATCAAGTCGACAAGAAAAGATCATAGTACCAAGACAGTGTCAAGTTCAAAATTTTCCACTACATTTCAATCATCTCGTACTCATTGTGTGTATCTTAATATATCTTTTTCCAAAAAGTTTGATAATTGTTCTTCGTTTTTGCAGTTGATATCTTTTTTTTTTAATTGGTTACATCCCATATATTTATATAACTAAAAAATAATATTTTACACATATAACTGAAAAAGAGAATGAACTGATTATTTAGTATATTCAGCAGTTATGTTATGTCAAAAATACTAATCGCAAATGGTCATAACATCTCCAATGTATTAGTCTATTTTACATAGTAAAATATAATAACTCCAAAATGAAATAGTTTTATTACAACTCCACTATGTTTTGAAATAAAAAATAGAGAGATGAATTTCACTACCCCATTTTGGAGTAAACCCACTTTTATTCTTAGAATAGGAAATAGAATTGGATTAGATAAGATTTTACTCCAGCATGATGTTTTAAATGAAAAAGAAATGAGAACTGGAAGTTCTTTTAGTTGTCATTACAAAATTCACACAGTGTAAATGTTTTTTTATAGTATGAATGTTAGTTCGGTTTCTCAAAAAAAAAAGAGTGTTAGTTCTTCTGTATGAATGTTAGTTGGAGATTGTAAATTCTTATACTAATATGTTTTCCTATACAGGATAAATAAAGAAGTAAGTACTAAATAGATTGTAATATTTATAATGTGTTGAATAATTGAAGGAGGTTTAGAATAGTTAATTTCATCAAAAAAAAAAAAGTTCCCAGAGATGCATGGGGTTGATGAACGTCAGATGGATTTAAGATAAGTGTTTCATGTTGATCTAACATTGTGGCCCTTTATCTGCAATGTCACAATAAAGCAAATACCATGTGATGACATGACTTTCCATTTCATTTTAATTTATTGTTTCGTGACATTATAGTTATATTGTGGCCTGACTTATTACTCTCAGCCTCTAGAAAATTTTACCGAATTTTCAGTCACAGTATTTTTTTTCATAGCGCACTTCGTTGATAATTAGTAATTACATATCAACAATACATTTATTATATTAATTAGCCAATATAAAGCAGAGAAAAAAATCAAAAACGTTCCGCAGCTAGGTTTTGACGACGACTCTGGCGATTTTGGATTTGTGAAGGTGTGAAGTGCAAGAAGAAGACGAGAGGGAGACTATCGAACACTCCTCTCTTTTCTACGGTGTCATGTATTGCATACATTGCATTATTTTTAGTGGAGCCGTTAGGGTTAAGCGGTTGACTTGCTTTGTTCTATATGAATGATGCTGGTGTGAAGGTTGAATTCTCAAACGAACGAATGATAGGCACTGAAGCTAAGATAGAAGGACACAAAGTGTTTATTACATTTGTATATGGTGATCTGGTAGTCGAATGTCGAGAAGCAGTATGGGAGAGACTTATGAGAATCAGCCTACAAAGATCGGGACCTTGCCTTATGTGGGGTACTTCAACGAAATCACTAGTAACCTGGAGAAAAAAGGAGGCAGGAAACGCCCGGAGTGGTCCTTCTTACCCTTTAAGAACATGATCTCAACATGTGGTATGATTGCAATTGCATGGAATTGTCAGGGGGCTGGCGCGTACCTTACTAAGCAACACCTTCTAGAGTTGCATCTCTGTTTTTATCACCCTTTCTTTTTCTTTCTAAAAGAAAAAAATAATTTTAATTCTTTGCAAGATTTTAAATTTGATTTTCGTTGTGATAGTTTGTTCACCGTGGAGTCGTTGGGGTTAAGCGGTGGACTTGCTTTGTTCTATATGAATGATGCTGGTGTGAAGGTTGAATTCTCAAACGAACGAATGATAGGCACTGAAGCTAAGATAGAAGGACACAAAGTGTTTATTACATTTGTATATGGTGATCCGGTAGTCGAATGCCGAGAAGCAGTATGGGAGAGACTTATGAGAATCAGCCTACAAAGATCGGGACCTTGCCTTATGTGGGGTACTTCAACGAAATCACTAGTAACCTGGAGAAAAAAGGAGGCAGGAAACGCCCGGAGTCGTCCTTCTTACCCTTTAAGAACATGATCACAACATGTGGTATGATTGCAATTGCATGGAATTGTCAGGGGGCTGGCGCGTACCTGAATAAGCAACACCTTCTAGAGTTGCATCTCTGTTTTTATCGCCCTTTATTTTTCTTTCTAAAAGAATTTTTTTTTTTTAATTCTTTGCAAGATTTTAAATTTGATTTTGGTTGTGATAGTTTGTTCACCGTGGAGCCGTTGGGGTTAAGCGGTGGACTTGCTTTGTTCTATATGAATGATGCTGGTGTGAAGGTTGAATTCTCAAACGAACGAATGATAGGCACTGAAGCTAAGATAGAAGGACACAAAGTGTTTATTACATTTGTATATGGTGATCCGGTAGTCGAATGCCGAGAAGCAGTATGGGAGAGACTTATGAGAATCAGCCTACAAAGATCGGGACCTTGCCTTATGTGGCGTACTTCAACGAAATCACTAGTAACCTGGAGAAAAAAGGAGGCAGGAAACGCCCGGAGTCGTCCTTCTTACCCTTTAAGAACATGATCTCAACATGTCGTATGATTGCAATTTCATGGAATTGTCAGGGGGCTGGCGCGTACCTGACTAAGCAACACCTTCTAGAGTTGCATCTCTGTTTTTATCACCCTTTCTTTTTCTTTCTAAAAGAAAAAAACAATTTTAATTCTTTGCAAGATTTTAAATTTGACTTTGGTTGTGATAGTTTGTTCACCGTGGAGCCGTTGGGGTTAAGTGGTGGACTTGCTTTGTTCTATATGAATGATGCTGGTGTGAAGGTTGAATTCTCAAACGAACGAATGATAGGCACTGAAGCTAAGATAGAAGGACACAAAGTGTTTATTACATTTGTATATGGTGATCCGGTAGTCGAATGCCGAGAAGCAGTATGGGAGAGACTTATGAGAATCAGCCTACAAAGATCGGGACCTTGCCTTATGTGGGGTACTTCAACGAAATCACTAGTAACCTGGAGAAAAAAGGAGGCAGGAAACGCCCGGAGTCGTCCTTCTTACCCTTTAAGAACATGATCTCAACATGTGGTATGATTGCAATTGCATGGAATTGTCAGGGGGCTGGCGCGTACCTGACTAAGCAACACCTTCTAGAGTTGCATCTCTGTTTTTATCGCCCTTTTTTTTTCTTTCTAAAAGAATTTTTTTTTTTAATTCTTTGCAAGATTTTAAATTTGATTTTGGTTGTGATAGTTTGTTCACCGTGGAGCCGTTGGGGTTAAGCGGTGGACTTGCTTTGTTCTATATGAATGATGCTGGTGTGAAGGTTGAATTCTCAAACGAACGAATGATAGGCACTGAAGCTAAGATAGAAGGACACAAAGTGTTTATTACATTTGTATATGGTGATCCGGTAGTCGAATGCCGAGAAGCAGTATGGGAGAGACTTATGAGAATCAGCCTAAAAAGATCGGGACCTTGCCTTATGTGGCGTACTTCAACGAAATCACTAGTAACCTGGAGAAAAAAGGAGGCAGGAAACGCCCGGAGTCGTCCTTCTTACCCTTTAAGAACATGATCTCAACATGTGGTATGATTGCAATTGCATGGAATTGTCAGGGGGCTGGCGCGTACCTGACTAAGCAACACCTTCTAGAGTTGCATCTCTGTTTTTATCACCCTTTCTTTTTCTTTCTAAAAGAAAAAAACAATTTTAATTCTTTGCAAGATTTTAAATTTGATTTTGGTTGTGATAGTTTGTTCACCGTGGAGCCGTTGGGGTTAAGCGGTGGACTTGCTTTGTTCTATATGAATGATGCTGGTGTGAAGGTTGAATTCTCAAACGAACGAATGATAGGCACTGAAGCTAAGATAGAAGGACACAAAGTGTTTATTACATTTGTATATGGTGATCCGGTAGTCGAATGCCGAGAAGCAGTATGGGAGAGACTTATGAGAATCAGCCTACAAAGATCGGGACCTTGCCTTATGTGGCGTACTTCAACGAAATCACTAGTAACCTGGAGAAAAAAGGAGGCAGGAAACGCCCGGAGTCGTCCTTCTTACCCTTTAAGAACATGATCTCAACATGTGGTATGATTGCAATTTCATGGAATTGTCAGGGGGCTGGCGCGTACCTGACTAAGCAACACCTTCTAGAGTTGCATCTCTGTTTTTATCACCCTTTCTTTTTCTTTCTAAAAGAAAAAAACAATTTTAATTCTTTGCAAGATTTTAAATTTGACTTTGGTTGTGATAGTTTGTTCACCGTGGAGCTGTTGGGGTTAAGCGGTGGACTTGCTTTGTTCTATATGAATGATGCTGGTGTGAAGGTTGAATTCTCAAACGAACGAATGATAGGCACTGAAGCTAAGATAGAAGGACACAAAGTGTTTATTACATTTGTATATGGTGATCCGGTAGTCGAATGCCGAGAAGCAGTATGGGAGAGACTTATGAGAATCAGCCTACAAAGATCGGGACCTTGCCTTATGTGGCGTACTTCAACGAAATCACTAGTAACCTGGAGAAAAAAGGAGGCAGGAAACGCCCGGAGTCGTCCTTCTTACCCTTTAAGAACATGATCTCAACATGTGGTATGATTGCAATTGCATGGAATTGTCAGGGGGCTGGCGCGTACCTGACTAAGCAACACCTTCTAGAGTTGCATCTCTGTTTTTATCACCCTTTCTTTTTCTTTCTAAAAGAAAAAAACAATTTTAATTCTTTGCAAGATTTTAAATTTGACTTTGGTTGTGATAGTTTGTTCACCGTGGAGCCGTTGGGGTTAAGTGGTGGACTTGCTTTGTTCTATATGAATGATGCTGGTGTGAAGGTTGAATTCTCAAACGAACGAATGATAGGCAGTGAAGCTAAGATAGAAGGACACAAAGTGTTTATTACATTTGTATATGGTGATCCGGTAGTCGAATGCCGAGAAGCAGTATGGGAGAGACTTATGAGAATCAGCCTACAAAGATCGGGACCTTGCCTTATGTGGGGTACTTCAACGAAATCACTAGTAACCTGGAGAAAAAAGGAGGCAGGAAACGCCCGGAGTCGTCCTTCTTACCCTTTAAGAACATGATCTCAGCATGTGGTATGATTGAATTCCCACACTCAGGCAATTTTTCCTCTTGGGCCGGTCGAAGAAGATCAGGGAGAGTTCAATGCCGACTAGATCGCATACTTGGAAATGAAGACTGACACCAAGCGTTTTCCCACACTGATGTGGAGTACTTACTTAGATGGGGCTCAGACCACCGGCATGTTCTTGTGAGAATAAAACTGATAGAATCTACAGGACGCAAAGTGTTTAGGTTCGATAAGAGGTGGCTTGGAAAGGAGGGGTTCTCCGAAACCGTGAAACAAGGCTGGGAACAAGAGGAACATAAAAAACCAAGGAGCCTACACGAAAAGATTGGATTGGTGCAGGAAGGCTATCTCGAGGTGGAACAAGAGGACACCATCGCATAACCAGAAGCTAAAACTGGAATTGGACAGAGCTCAAAATAGCGACAGTATGTCTACTGAGGAAGAGCTCGAGCTAAAATGGAATCTCTACAAAGCATATAGATAAGAAAAAAAGTTTCTGGAAACAGAAAAGTCATGCAATTTGGCTTAAACAGGGAGATAGAAATACAAAGTTCTTTCATGCTAGGATGAAGCAACATAGAGCATGCAACCGGATCACGAAACTCCTGGAATCACTTAGTAACTCGGTCAAGACCGAGGAATGTATAGAGAACCTGTCCACGGATTACTTCAAAAATCTGTTTACAGCCTCAGAACCGTGCGACCGTGAAGAAGCTCTCCGGTTTACTACAGCAACAATCACTTTGTATATGAACATAGCTCTAATGAGAGAACCATCAGACACAGAGATCAAGTAAGCGGTCTTTTCGATCAACCCGGACAAAGCACCTGGGTCTGATGGAATGACGATTTTATTTTATCAACGCTTTTGGAATTTCATTGGAAAAGATATCGTCCATACGGTACAAAAATTCTTTGCTTTTGGCGAGCTAGATGAGAGGATAAACCAGACTAATATTTGTTTGCTACCAAATACGGAGAGACCTAGATCCATGTCGGAATTACGGCCTATAAGTATATGCAACGTAAGCTATAAGATCATCTCAAAATTCCTTTCATCCCGCTTGAAAACAGCTCTTCCGCAACTAATTTCGGAGAAACAATCGGCCTTTGTGGCTCGTACGCTCATCACTGACAATATCTTGATCGCACAAGAAATGTTCCACGCGCTGCGAACGAACCCGAGTTGTCAAAGCAAATATGTGGCTATAAAGACAGATATTAGCAAAGCGTATGATCATGTGGTATGGAGCTTCTTGGACGAATTAATGGAAAGAATGGGTTTCAATGAGAGGTGGATCAATAAGATAATGAGCTGCATCTCGTTGGTCCCTATCAAGTTCTCATTAATGAGGGAAGCAAAAGGAAATCTTACACCATCTCGCGGACTGCGGCAGGGTGACCCGCTTTGACCATTTCTTATTATACTCTGCATAGAAGTGCTCACTTCTCAGCTTAAGAATGCTGAACAGGAAAAGAAGCTCAGTGGTTTAAAGATTGCGAGAGCAAGCCCACCAGTCTCGCATCTTCTCTTCGCCGATGACAGCGTCTTCTTCTGTATGCCGGATCAAGGAGAATGCAGTGAACTGATGAAAATCATCGACGACTACAGCAACGCCTCAGGACAACAACTGAATAAATTAAAGTCTTCAGTTATGTTCGGTACCAAGGTAGTAGCGTTCTCAAAAATGACCTGAAAAGGTCGCTAGCCAATAATTAAGAAGGTGGAATGGGTATGTATCTCGGAATACTGGAAAAGATATGTGGCTCTAAAAAATAGGTTTTTAGTTTCGTCCATGAGCGACTGAAATCACACAAACTTATGGTCGACGAAACTTTTATCAAAAGGTGGCAAAGAAGTTCAGATTAATTATATCGCTCAAGCGGTATTGTCCTACACTATGCCTTCCTATTTATTGCCAAAAGGAATTACACAAAATCTAACGAGCGCAGTCGCACGTCTCTGGTCAAGTACCAAGATCAATAATAGAGGACATAATTGGGTAGCTTGGGACAACATTTGTGTGCCGATGGATGACGGAGTACCTGGTTTTCGTGATTTTCACTTGTTTAGTCTTGTTTTATTACCAAAAAAGCTGTGGAGTTTGCTTAAGTATCCTCGCTTCCTCTTAGCTCGAGTACTAAAAGGCAGGTACTATAGACATTCAAACCCGATGAAAGTTGAAAAGAGAAATAACCCGTCCTACGGCTGGCGAAGTATAGTAGCTTCGAAATAAGCTCTCCAAAAGGGCCTTAGGAAGAAGATAGGGAATTGACATTCTACAAAGGTATGGGAAGAGCCCTGACTTCCTACTAAACCAGCGATATCCACAAAAATGTTGGGAATGCTCGAGACAAGGACCTTCATGTTCATCATCTCATCGATGATCAGATCCAGTCTCGGAACCTAGAACTATTAAACGTGGTTGTTACAGCAGAAGATATACCCAGAAGCACATCGATCCAAGTGTGTCATACAGGTCGACATGAATGTTACTCCTGGGACTTTACGAAGTCAGGATTATACACGGTGAGGTCAGGTTACAAAATCGCTCACGTGTTCCAATTTGTGACCATCTACCCTGCTGTAACCAAACCCAGTACAACGGGACTTAAGAAAGCAATATGGAAGCTCAAACCCCAAGAAAACTCAAACATTTCCTATGGCAAGCTACTTAAATTCTTGATATTTCTAACGAATATTTTAATAGTTATTTCGCTTGATTTCCTTCATCAAACCTGTAACTAACATATTTTATATTCATTAATATTTATTTTTTTTTCAAAAAAAAACTAATCGTATCATATATATTAAATCCAATTTTAAACATATTCACTAATATATTCAACTAAAAAACGTAAAAAACATATTCAAAATGGATTTTCTATTAAATTTATTTTTCTATATGATCTTAAACCATATAAAACTGAATTCAAAATTAATATTTTTTTAATGTTGGATAATTCTGCTAAGGGTTACTCACCTATTCTATTAAAATAGAAGTCGTTTCATGTGTGACTTTTTTGGACCATCACTAGGAAATTTTACTAAATATATTTCATTAAAGCTAATAACAAAATCTTTGTAACAAATTTAATCGTAATATCTTTTGATATATTTCTAAATATTTTAATCCTAATATATGTTGAAAAGGATTTTAGCGAGATCATAAGATTCAAAAATTATGTAAATATTTCACTAATTTCAAATTAGTAATGAAATATAATTATACATTAATATATAAAATAAAAATTATATCCTTTTCATCTATTTATAATCATAATCTATCATATTAAAAGAAAATTATTATATTGAAGTAAATATTATAAAATTATATTAAATTGATAAAATTAATATATTTTAATATCATAAATAGAAAATAATAATGTTAAAAATATATAATAAATTGGTATAATGGGTTAACATTAATAACTATATAATACATGTATAAAATTAACATATAAAACTTTTTATATATAAGTATAAAAAAATTTCTAAACGGTAATTCAACTTTAAAACCCGAATCATAATTTAGTATAAATTAAATAAAAAATAATTTTCAATTATGAATTTTCATGCATATATTAATTTATTTAATAATTAAATGAAAATATTATAAGATAAATATATAATAAGAAAAGATTGAAAAAAATTATATTAACATGTAAAATATAAAATTATTTTGTTTGTAATATTTATATAAACATTTAAATATATGACTAACGTCGCTAAGGATGTCAAATAAATATTTGTGTATATAAAAATAAAATATAAAACTACGCGGTTGCATGAATCAGAATCTAGTTTATAGTTAAAGCTGGTGTGAACTTCCCGCTGAAAATTCATATACAAGGATTTATATTCGGTTTTCAGAGTTGAGTGACGACCTACAATTTTTCTAGAAGATAAAAATACAAACTCAAACAATCTATAAGAAATAAGATTTAACTATTAAAATGAAAGTTAACCGCGCATGGCGCGGATTCTGCTCAATTTTAATTTTAGATGTACGATAAATATATCTATAAAAATGTAAGGCAAATTATATTCTACCGTAAGTTTCATACAGTTTAAAGGTCAAGACAAAAATAATATAGCTACCGTAGTCAAATTGGCCCAAACGTTTTACACTAAAACTTCTATTTTACTAAAACAAATATTGTAAAGCCCAAATTATGTTTTCATTGTATAATTATATTTTTTAAATCAAAATATTTACAAACGAAATTTGCTTACAATTTTAATAAAACTGATATAAAAATAAAATTAGTAATGGAAACTCATAAATATATAACTAAATTTATAAATAAAAAATATACATGAAATTCTAGTACTTTATTAAGTTCAAATATTAACATATCAAGGCGAATTTTTCAAATATAACTCACAACTTGATTTTCAATGTAAAAGTGTACCTCAGATTTAATCAAATGCAAAAATAACACAAAATGCTTGTGAAATTACAACAAACACTTTATGACTGAACAAAAACATGTATTGATGTTTACCCTTATAACTCTCCGCATGAGAAGACTTTCCTAGAAGTGTTCTCGTACAGTAGATCTTAAACGTAATTTATTTTTTTATAGAAAAAACATATTTATAAGGGGAAAAATTGAAATCATGTAACTATAAATATTTATAAATGATGTAAATTTAGATTTACTAGATTTGAATTGTTTTCAACATATATGAGTGAATGTAGATTTAATCATGATATTCTTTGGTTTAGGTTATGATAATATATGTTGTACTATTGTTGATATTTTTAGGGTTAGATTTTAAAATCTTATTTTTTAATTTGTTTTTAAATTTGACATATATATGTTAGTGACTATCTAATAAATTGATTTTAAAATACTTTCTAAGTTTCTTTTAAGTTTAAGGAAATGTTTTTTGCTTAATTAATTGATTATTAGGTTTTGGAAGACTTCTCGAAAAGTCTTCAAACATATAATGCAGATTTTTAGATGTGAATCAGACTTTGAATCTATTTCTTGTAAAATTTATTTTGAAGGTTTTCTCTGTTTTGAAGTCATTTGAATGTTTTTGAATATGTGGATTGTTTCAGATGTGAGTCAGACTCTGGACTTCTGATGTGATCATGGACCAGCTTACCAATAAAGAAGAGGAGATCATTGATGATCCACCTGATGACACCATGGACCAGCCAAATGATAATGCCTTAACCATTCCAAAAGGCCCCATGACCCGTGCTAGAGCCAAGAAACTCAAGAAGATCATTGAAGGTTTACTTAGCACAACATTGCAACAAGAAGAAAGTTTTGGACAAGGTTTGATGATTCGAGATACCTTATCACCATTCAAGTCATCTCTACATCAAGATGAGTTAGTGTCTAGGAAAGGCACTTTGTGTGTGCTCTTTTCCTTGCTCTTGGTTTTGTCCCAAGTGGTTTTACGGAGGAAGGTTTTTAACGAGGCCACAACTTGTCTTACACATCCCCTAGGTTCTATCTCGGTCCAAGACTAATGAAGACCCTACCTTATGTTATATTTTATCCTATGCTTTTTATTTCATGTTTTGTTTTCGAAAACTCTTTAGAGAAGACGTATTCTTTTAGTCTCCTTGTTTTCCCGAGACCTCGTGCATGTACAAGGATCTCTCTATATATTTGGATCAAAAACCCTTCTCTGAAGAAATCAATCTTTTATCAAAAACTCTTCGTTCTCTTGACTGCTTTGGCGAGTTGTCTTGTGTTCTTGTTGGTGTGTAATATCCGACAATCAAAGGGTGTCTATCTCGGTGTGTCATATCCGATCTACCCATCTAGGAGTATCAAGGAGTCTTTCCGCAACCCCTTGTGTCACCAATCGACCCATCGCCTTGTGAGACTTGAGTCCTTGACTCGTTTCATCAGGGATCTATCCCCATCGACCAGAGTAGCATCCTAGGAACATATTATGTGGTATCAGAGCATCTCTGGTTAAGGGAATACTCGATTCATCTTTGTGTGTTTGATCGGTTCATATCCTTTTGTTTTTTGATCGATCTTTGAGTAGTGATTGAAATCTGATAAGATCCGATTGTTTTGATCCTAAATCTAATTGTTAACTGTTCGTATCCGTGTTAATATTGATCTGAATCAGTGTTTTGTTGTTCAAAACTGAAGAAAGGTTTGTTGTTTGTGTTTCTGATAAGTGATCTCTTCGAATTCCTTGTGGTTTACGTTTCAAGTTTGATCGATCTGATACTTCTTTGTGTTGTGTTTGGTCGATTGTTTTTGATTGTGAATATATTTCTTTTAAATCAAATTTACCATCCTCATTGTTCTTGAATTGATCAAGTTGTGGTTTAGGGAAAAGTGGACGATTTGAATTTAAAACCTTGTCGATCAAGTTATTGTTACTTTTTGCTTCTTTCCTTATTTTTGTTCTTGTCTCTTTAGTGATTATCAGATAACTCTTCCTTAGAATCTTTACTGGTTGAGTGTTTTATTTGTTTCAGGTAACAATGGTGAATGAATCAGATGAAGAAGCTGCGCTTATGAGAAGAAATAAGCTATTGATGGAAGCCATGACCAACCAGTTCAATCAGACCATGATATCAACCATGAGTGAGTTGATGAAGGCTAGCATAAAAGAGTTGCGAGATGAGTTTAGACAAGAGATCAGACAAGATACTGGTCAAGGCAATAGCAATGAACCAAGAAGCGAAAGGCCAAACCAAACTCGACAAGAACATGCTGGGACTGATGAGACTGACAACTACTATTAGCACCATAGCTCTTCTTCTAGACGAAGCCAAAGGAGGCAAATGCGTGAACAGGAAGGTAGAGTGAATCAGAGAGATGAGTTAGCTGGTCTAAAACTAAAGATACCTCCTTTCCATGGAAAGGCTGATCCTGATGCTTACCTCGAATGGGAAAGAAGATTGAACTCGTCTTCAACTGTCAGCAATATACTCAAGCCAACAAGATTCAGATTGATGACACAGAGTTCTATGACTATGCTTTAAGTTGGTAGGATCAGTTGGTTACCAATAGAAGGCGTAACCAGGAGTATCCGGTTGAGTCTTGGCAAGAGATGAAGTCTATCATGCGCAAGAGATTTGTGCCACACCATTACCACCGTGACCTCCACCAGAAACTTAGGAAGCTCACACAAGGTTCACGAAGTGTAGAAGAATACTACCAAGAGATGGAGATGTTGATTTTGAGAGCTTGTATATCTGAAGATATGGAGGCTACAATGGCACGGTTCTTAGGAGGACTTAATCGTGAGATACAAGAAAGTGTGGATATGCAACACTATGTTGAGATAGAAGAAATGCTTCATAAAGCTATTCTTGTGGAACAACAACTTAAGAGGAAGACTCACTCCCGATCCAGTTATGGAGCCACACGGTTCCAAAGTGTTAAAGAAGAGAAACCAAGTTTTCTCAAAGAAAGTAAGCCATATCAGAAGGAAGAATCAAAGCCAAGTAGCATCTTTATCAAGGACAAAGGTAAAGGCCGAGGCAACCAGTTCAAGGGCTAGGGATGTTAAGTGTTTCAAGTGCCAAGGAAGAGGACCCTATGCTAATGAGTGTACCAAAAAAAAGTGATGATACTTCTTGACAATTGCGAGTTTGAATCTGAGGATGAGGCTGAGATAGAAAGAAAGAACAACTCTGAAGAAGAGTATGAAGAAGAGCCAATTCCAGAAAAGTTGTTGGTTGCTAGGAGGACCTTGAGTTTGCAATCTACGACTGAAGAACCTGAGCAACGAGAGAAATTTTTCTACACAAGATGTCTGGTCCAGGGAAAGGTACGTAGCCTAATTGTAGACGGAAGGAGTTGTGTCAATGTGGCTAGTGAGACAATGGTGAGGAAACTTGGGTTGAAGGTTCAGAAACACCCTAAGCCCTAGAGATTGCAATGGCTTAATGAGGAAGGTGAAATGAAGGTATCTAATCAGGTCATGGTACCTCTTGCTATTGGTCGGTACGAAGATGAAGTTCTATGTGATGTCCTACCAATGGAAGTTGGCCATATACTCCTTGGACGGCCATGGCAATCAGATAGGCGAGTGATACATGATGGATACACTAACAAGCATTCCTTTGAATTTAAAGGAAGAAAGACAGTCCTTGTGCCTCTAACTCCTAAGGAAGTTCACCTTGATTAACTACAACTTCAGAAGAAGAAGGAGATCGACCTCCCACCCATTCAAAACAAACAACAAAGCTTTTATGCCAAGACGGGTGATATCAAAAGAGCTCTTTACTTTAAACAACCCGTCCTCTTGCTTGTTTTTAATGAAACACTCTTGAATGTTACTGAACTTGCACCGGTGTATCCGAGTGAACTTGTGTCTCTTTTACAGGAAATTTGATGATGTCTTTCCAGAAGATAGTCCAAAAGGTCTCCCACCAGTGAGAGGGATAGAACATCAGATAGACTTTGTACCTGGATCCACACTTCCAAACCGACCAGCTTATAGAACCAATCCAATGGAGACTAAGGAGTTGCAAAGACAAGTAGAAGAACTAATGGAGAAGGGCCACATCCGAGAGAGCTTGAGCCCATGTGCAGTTCCAGTTCTTCTTGTGCCTAAGAAGGATGGTAGTTGGCGAATGTGTGTTGATTGTAAAGCAATCAACAACATCACAGTGAAGTATCGACATCCTATTCCTAGATTAGATGATATGCTTGATGAATTACATGGTTGTTGCATTTTTTCTAAGATAGATTTAAAAAGTGGATATCATCAAATTAAGATGAAAGAAGGAGATGAATGGAAGACTGCATTTAAAACTAAGCATGGTTTGTATGAGTGGTTAGTTATGCCATTCGGGTTGACAAATGCACCTAGTACATTCATGAGGTTGATGAATCATGTCCTTAGGTCTTTCATTGGCATCTTTGTAGTTGTGTATTTTGATGATATCCTTGTCTATAGCAAGTGTCTAGAAGAGCATATAGATCATCTTAGGGCTGTTCTTAATGTGCTAAGGAAAGAAAAGCTTTATGCTAATCTTAAGAAATGTACATTTTGTACGGATAACTTGATCTTTCTAGGCTTTGTTGTTAGTGCAGATGGTGTCAAGGTTGATCAAGAGAAGATCAAGCTATTCAAGAATGGCCGAGTCCAACTATTGTGGGGGAAGTGAGAAGTTTTCATGGATTAGCCGGCTTCTATAGGCGCTTTGTCAAGGACTTCAGTAATCTAGCAACTCCGCTAACTGAAGTGATCAAGAAAGATGTGGGATTCAAGTGGGGAGAAGCTCAAGAAACCGCATTCCAAACTCTTAAAGAGAAGCTTACTCAATCCCCTCTCTTAATACTGCCTGACTTTGCTAAAACATTTGAAATTGAATGTGATGCCTCAGGGATTGGTATTGGTGCTGTCTTGATGCAGGAGAAGAGACCCATAGCTTACTTCAGTGAGAAACTTGGAGAAGCTACCCTCAATTATGCAACCTATGACAAGGAATTGTATGCCTGGTGAGAGCTCTACAAACATGGCAACATTATCTCTGGCCCAAGGAGTTTGTCATTCACACAGACCATGAGTCTCTTAAATACTTAAAAGGGCAAAGAAACCTTAGCAAGAGACACGCAAGGTGGGTGAAATTCATTGAAACATTCCCATATGTGATCAAATACAAACAAGGTAAAGAGAACATAGTTGCTGATGCACTTTCTCGAAGGTATGCTCTTTTGACCACTCTTGATGCTAAGTTGTTAGGGTTTGAACAAATTAAGGATATGTATGAAACTGATCTTGATTTTAAAGAAGCTTACCTATCTTGTGAGAAGTTTGCTGCAGGACATTACTTCAGGAAGGATGGGTTCTTGTTATATGATAACCGTTTGTGTGTGCCTAATTGCTCACTAAGAGACTTGTTTGTTAGGGAATCCCATGGAGGTAGTCTAATGGGACATTTTTGGATTGCCAAGACTCTTAAGGTTTTTCAGGATCACTTCTATTGGCCACACATGAAAAGAGATGTCGAGAAAATCTGTGGAAGATGTGCAACTTGCAAACAAGCTAAGTCTAAAGTCCAGTCTCACGGTTTGTATACACCTTTACCCATTCTTTATCATCCTTGGAATGACATTTCTACGGACTTTATTGTAGGATTTCCTAGAACTAGAACTGGAAAGGACTCTATCTTTGTTGTTGTTGATAGGTTCTCTAAAATGGCACACTTCATAACTTGTCATAAAACTGATGATCCATTACATGTTGCTAACTTGTTCTTTAAAGAGGTTATTCGTTTACATGGCATGCCTAGAACTATAGTGTCAAATAGAGATACTAATTTTCTTAGTCATTTCTGGAAGACTCTTTGGTCTAAACTAGGGACTAAGTTGTTGTTCTCTACTACGTGTCACCCACAAACGGATGGGCAAACTGAGGTAGTCAATAGAACTCTAGGAACACTCTTGTGTGCATTCATCAAAAAGAACTTGAAAACTTGGTAAGATCACTTACCTCATTGTGAATTTGCATATAACCATGCTATGCATTCTGCTTCTAAGTATTCTCCTTTTGAAATTATTTATGAGTTCAATCTCATCTCTCCTTTGGATCTAATACCATTACCTGAGTGTGAAAGAGTTAATTTGGACGGTAAGAAGAAGGCCGAGCTGGTTCAGCAGATTCATAAGAAAGCTAGACGCAATATTGAGGAGAAAACTAAGTACTATGAGAAGCAAGCAAACAAAGGAAGGCGTGTGATGGTATTTGATGTTGGTGACAAAGTTTGGATTCACCTAAGGAAAGAAAGATTCCCAAATGAGAGGAAGTCCAAACTTATGCCAAGAATTGATGGACCATTTGAAATCATTCAGAAGATCAATGACAATGCCTATAAACTTGATCTCCAAGGTAAGTACGATGTGTCAAATAGCTTTAATATTACTGACTTGGTTCCTTTTGTTGATGATGAACCAGATTTGAGGACAAATCCTTTTCAATAGGGAGGGGATGATGTGATCATGGACCAGCTTACCAATAAAGAAGAGGAGATCATTGATGATCCACCTGATGACACCATGGACCAGCCAAATGATAATGCCTTAACCATTCCAAAAGGCCCCATGACCCGTGCTAGAGCCAAGAAACTCAATAAATCATTGGAGGTTTACTTACCACAACATTGCAACAAGAAGAAAGTTTTGGACAAGGTTTGATGATTCGAGATACATTGATCACCATTCAAGTTATCTTTACATCAAGCTGAGTTAGTGTCTAGGCCAAGGCACTTTGTGTGTGCTCTTTTCCTTGCTCTTGGTTTTGTCCCAAGTGGTTTTACGGAGGAAGGTTTTTAACGAGGCCACAACTTGTCTTACACATCCCCTAGGTGCTATCTCGGTCCAAGACTAATGAAGACCCTACCTTATGTTATATTTTATCCTATGCTTTTTATTTCATGTTTTGTTTTCGAAAACTCTTTAGAGAAGACGCGTTCTTTTAGTCTCCTTGTTTTCGCGAGACCTTGTGCATGCATAAGGATCTTTCTATATATTTGGGTCAAAAACCCTTCTCTGAAGAAATCAATCTTTTATCAAAAACTCTTCGTTCTCTTGACTGCTTTGGCGAGTTGTCTTGTATTCTTGTTGTTGTGTAATATCTGACAATCAAAGGGTGTCTATCTCAGTGTGTCATATCCGTTCTAGCCATCTAGGAGTATCAAGGAGTCTTTCCGTAACCCTTTGTGTCACCAATCGACCCATCGCCTTGTGAGACTTGAGTCCTTGACTCGTTTCATCAGGGATATATCCCCATCGACAAGAGTAGCATCCTAGGAACATATTAACTTCTTAGAAGACTTTTTTGGGAATTTTTCTAATGAATTTTATGCTAGATGACTTTCCAAGAAGTCTTGAAGAAGTCTTCTGAAGTCTTCTGCTCAAAGTGGTACAAATTTTGGATATGTATTTTTGTGTGTTTTATATATTAAATTCTAAAAATTATAGATTTAACCTATGTGACTGTTTTGTTTATCACTTAAGCATAAACGATATATTTTAAAAGTTATTTTTGTTGTTTTGAAGTCATTTGAATATTTTGAATATGCAGACTTTTTTTCCAGATTTCAGTCAGATTTTGGAAGACTTTCATAAGACTGTCGGATGACTTCTCAGAAGACTTCTTGAGAAGTCTTGCTCAAAATGGTACAAATGGATGATATCAAGTGGAGTTCAAACTTATCTATGTCGAGGAATTATATCTAACTTCATGTGTAATGGTTTTATTTATGGTATATTTTATGATTTGTATGAGTACTCTTTTAGTTGCGAATTATTTTGTAAACTTGAAGACATGTTGACAAAACAAATTGGGTAAATATGTTCATGTTTAATATATTATTTTTCCAAAAGTACTTGACATTATTAAATTTATTTACATTATACCCGCTCATAGCAAACACACAACAACACAGACATTTAGTCAAATTTACTAAAACTAAAACAGAATACTTCCCAAGAAAACTTAGTCAAATTCACAAAAGATTAAAATTTAATTTTAAGTTAAATTTTAAATCTCATGAAAGTTAAAAAAAATATCTTATTTATATATTATGATCTAAGAAGATACATTAAACCACATAAACTTTATATTCTTGAAGTTCTTTAACATTTTTTGAAATTAAAAAAAAACACATATTGAAGTTACTTACACTCTTGAAAATATCACTTAGAAGATTTCTTCGGATTAGCTAGAAGCATTAGTAAACATGAATATTTTAACCTCATAATTTTCTCTAACTAAGTTATGAATTTTACTTAGGAGCCCAATATTGAGTAATACACATGAATTAACAAGTAAATAGTAAAAATCATTTTACCTTATGAAAAAATAAAGTTTAATAAAGATTGACGTAAACTTCTTACAAAGTCTACTCTAAAACATATATCTTGAGAAATCTTACATTGTAAATATTGGCTTATTTTTGAATTTGAAAAATTCTCGAAATTCCCAAAGAAGACTTCTAAAAAAGTATTTTATGATAAACAAGTTACTTTTTAAATTGACCAAAGTAATGCAGATATTTGACTTTATCTTAGAAGACTTCGAGAAGTCTTCTTATGTGCGTATGAAGTCATCTCACGGTCGCAAAAAGTCTACATGGATTACTTTTGCAATTGAATATATTTGACTTTTTCATAGAAGACTTCTCTGGAAGTTTTTTCTCGTAGCCAAAGGTTTGAGCAGAAACCCATAATAAAATTTGAAGACGAAGAAGTCTTCTCATTAATATTAAATATTCTACTATTAATTGTCAATTGCAAAAATAACTGATGTAGATTTCTTGCGACAGTGAGAAAAAATCATTTAACACTAAAGAAGACTTTTGTAGAAGTCTTCTCTTGGAAGACTTTCCGAGAAGTCTTCTATAAAAAAAAAATCAAATTTCTGATAAACTTCGGTCAATTGCAAAAATAACCTGTTTATCTGAGAAGTCTTCTCGGTTCTTCTCTTTTTTTTATAACGAAGGAAAGTTAGAAGACTTATGGGGAATTTTCTATTAAATCACACATAAAATATCAATTACAAAACTAACATATGCATTGACCAGAAGACTTTTATAGAAGTCTAGAGAAATCTTCTTCGCAAACAGATCTGAAAAAATTGATTCCATACGTTGAACCCGTGAGATAACTTTCTTAGCTTTTCCAAGCACACAAAACTTCACCACAAAAGCTACTAACTCGTTAATGAGCAAAAATCATGAGCTTCAATGTCTCTATGAACCATACAAAGTTTGAAATCAAAATCTTAGAATTTTTGGATGAATTTTGAGGGAAAGTGAAAGAGATGTCGTTTTGGTGCATTAAGAGCTTCAAATTGGTTGTTCATGGTTGTTGGTGTATTGTTCGCAATGACAATATTGTAAATATTTAGTGAATATGAGGATGATTGAGTAAAACACTCATTCTCAAAAAATAATAATGACATTTTCGTGTATAACTCGGACTTGTTAATAGGGCAAATGAAAATTTCAAAAATAAAACATGAGTTACTTTTGGGGTTGAATCCAAATTTTGAATCATATTTGAAAAACACATATATATCAATATTATTAAAGCATGAGACTTTTTATCGAGGTCCCCTTGGTTTGTTAAAATATTTATAAATATGCCATTACCATTATTTATATTATCTTTATTTTTAATTTTAAATACTTATATAATTTATTAATTTAGAGTCCTAAGTTTTATCTATTGTTGAAAATTCATAGTATGACCATTTAATTAATTATTTAATATGACATTTTTTACATTAAATCTGAGTAATCAATAAAGATATTAATAATAAATCAATTTTCATTTTTTTTTGTTTTTAACAAAAATCTATTGAGAAAAATCTAATAAAATCTTACCAATAGTTTTAATTTTTTATTAAATAATTTATTATAATTTTGTAAGTAGTAATACATTATTATTATACATTAATAGTAAATTAAGCTTTTACACAAAATAAAATAAAATAAAAATACTAAGATATTTTATAAATTTTTAATTATAGTCTATATCATATTAAAATAGATACTGTCTATAAATTAAATATGAAAAACTTATATTAAACTAGTAGGTTAGCTGATTTTTCATAAAAAAAATAATAAATTATTATTCATAGTCAAAACAGGTTTAAATTCTTCAACTATGTATTATTTTATACAAAAGTAAAAATTATTAATATAAATCAAAGTTTTATATCTACAAATATATATTATCATTTTATTTATTTTGAAACTCACAGAAATATATTATCTATAAATAATTATATATAAAAAAATAATATATAAATAACATTTATTTAATGTATTATTTTACAAAATATGTTACTAGAAAAATTGAATTTTTAATAATAATTAAAATATTAATGAGAAATTATTTTTGCTTATAGATTTAGTTTTTAATTAAATTAGAAAAATATAAATATTATTAAAATTCAAATATATATTTAGAAAATATTAAATTAATTTAATAAAACAAATTCAAAAATCATGTAATCTTCCATACTAAAAAACATTGTGTAATTTTCAAAATTTCTTTTGACTAGGTACAAAATTTAAAAACAAATATTAAAAACTCAAAATGATAAATATTTCAAAGTTTATAAAAGATAAAATCTTAGATGTTAAAATATAATATTCTTGAAATGTAACAATAAATATTATGTTTTAAATAAAAATTAAGATAATATTTTTAAATCTTAATTTAATAATAATAAATCAGAAAACTTAATACATAACATCTAAAATATCATATTTGATGAAATTTACTAAAATAAAATATTATAATAGATACTACTATGTATACAATTTACCAATGTAACAGAAGTACTCATAGATACTACTATGTATACAGTTTACTAATGTAATAGACATACATTATTTAAACATAATAATTAGTTACGTTTAAATTCTCGCAAAATACTAAAGTGATAGATGTTAAGGTATTATTTTTAAGCACAACATGAATATATAAATTATCATAAACAAATATCCATCTACAATATGACTAAATAAATTTAAAATGTATTATATGCAAATTATAGAAATTAAAACCTATATTAAAGGAGATTATATATTTGATTGTTTCAAATTATAAGTTATGTATCGAACTCAAAATATATATTAATAAATAATAATAATCAATAAGAATATAAAATGTATAAAACAATCAATTATATATTAATAATGATGAATAAAAAACTTAAACAATAAGATTGTAAAGTTATAAAATATATAAAACTAAATATAAATCATATATTTAAAATTATTATGATAATATCTAAGTTATATATATATGAAATAAAAATATATGTACAAACATGCAGATCAAATTCTAGTATATATAATATAGGAAACTACTTACATCTACCTATAATTTAGGAAACTATAGATGTTCAAATTGATTTTGTGGCTAAAATTGATTAGTAAAAGAATATAATATACATTACCTCATATCTAACAATTTATCTAATTAATACAGTAACTGACGGCTACCTATTCATCATATTATAAAATAATGACTACGATTACTTACTAGCATTCACGTGAAACTATATGATTTTTTGTTCTATAAAATTATGAAATACTTTCAATATATTCTAAGGCAAAAAAAGACATACTATAAAGATAAATTCAAAACATTCTTGGACGTATGATTACAGGTGTTTCTGAAGTCTATTAAATATATACAAATCAGAATAGAAACATTTTAAAGTTGACAAAAATATAACAAGTGAGATACACATATTCTAAGTATTGAATAAATAATTTTAATGTTAAATATTTGTATATATATATTACAATAAAAATACCTTTTATAAAAAAAGCTAAATATTTTTATAAAGACTAAGCATGAAACCGGTCATAATTCTTCTCAAAACAATTAAAATAGATCAAACACATAAATTTGAGTATATGCGCAAAACTTAAAAATACTTAAAAAAAATTCCTCAATTTTAAAGCACGGATCATATATATACAATGTCATGTTATTCTCTAAGTAGAGCATTTTATGATTAATTAACTTAACCAAATAATTAATTTAAAAATATTCCAAAACTAAAAATAATAACTAAAATATCTATAATGTCACTCTTCTATCATTTCTTTTTATCTATTATATTTATGATTCTTAAAATTATTAATAGTAGTTTCCTAAAAACATATTTAAATAACTTTTATATATATTATATTTTTTGAGGATATTAGATGAGTGTTTTTCAAAAGTGACTCAGAATTTAAAGTTAAATGCAAAACTAACCTATCATTTTTTTGGAATTTTCATTTGCCTTATTCACCTTAGATGTTCGGATTATTCACGAAAATGCCATTGTTTTTTTTTTAAATGAGTATTCTACTCTATCATCCTCATCTTCATAAAGCATTTACAATATTATCATTGCCATCAATACACCAACCACCATGAACAACCAATTTGAAGCTCTTAATGCACAAAAATCGATTTTTTCTATTCTTTTCTCATTTGTTATTCACACAAACCACATCTCTTTCACTTTCTCTCAAAATTCATCCAAAAAATTCAAGAATTTGATTTCAAACTTTTTAAGGTTCATAAAGATATTGAAACTCATGATTCTTGGTCATTAATGAGTTGGTAGCATTCTTGGTGAAATTTTATGGTCAATGCATATGTTGGTTTTGCAATTGGCCTTTTATGGGGTTTTTGTAGAAGACTTCCCTAGAAATATTCTACCTTTCCTTTGTTAACAAAAAAAAAAGAGAGAGAACCGAAAAGACTTCTACGGAAATCTTCTCGGATAAATAGGTTAATTTTGCAATTAACCAAAGTTTGTCAGAAATTTGACTTTTTATAGAAAACTTCCCAAGAAGTCTTCTCTCGGAGAACTTCTACAGAAATCTTCTTTACTTTTAAATAATGTCTTCTCACTGTCACAAGAAGTCTGCATGAGTTACTTTTCCAATTGATAATTAATACTAAAAAAAATATTATTTACGAGAGAAGTCTTCTCAAATTTTATTCCTGTTTTTTGATTTCAAGAGAAGACTTCCCTAGAAGTATTCTCTGGAAAAGTCAAATATAGTCAATTGGAAAAGTAACCGAGGAAGACTTCTTAAGACTCTGAGAAGATTTGATGTGAACGTAAGAAGTCTTCTCAGAGAAGACTTCTTTAGAAGTCTTCTATAAAAAGTCAAATTTTTGAAAAACTTTGGTCAATTGCAAAACTAACTTTTTTAGCATAGAAGTCTTCTCTGAGATTTTCGAAAAAATTTCAAATTCAAAAGTAATCCAATATTTACAAAGGAAGACTTGTCAAGATGTCTTATGTAAAGTAGACTTCTTAAGAAGTTTTCTTCATAAATTTGCAATTACAAAAATGACCTAAACAAAAGACTTCTTAAGAAGTCTTCTAAGAGAAGACTTCCTAAGAAGTCTGTTACATTAATCTTTATTAAACTTCAATTTTCTCAAAACGTAAAATGATTTTCGTTTTTTCTTGTTAAATCATGTGTATTAGTCAATATTAGGTCTCTTGAGTGAAATTTAAAACTTAATTGGTGATAATTATGAGGTTATAAACATTCATGTTTATTAATGTTTCTAGCTAAACTAAGAAGACTTACAGAGAAGTCTTCTCGTGAGAAGACTTACAGGGAAGTCTTCTCACGAAAGACTTACAAGGAAGTCTTCTACGTTTTTTTTGTAAAATTTGTTAAGTAGCTTCAATATATATTTTCCAAATCTCAAAAGTGTCAAGTAACTTCAACAATATCAAGTCATGTGATTTAATGTGTCTTCTTATATCTTAAGCTATAATTTTTAATTTTTATGAAATTTAAAATTGCAATTTTCACTTTAAATTGCAATTTTCACTTACAATTTAAGTTTCCCGCTTAAATTATCATTTTCTGCTCATTTTCCCGCTTCTGAGAATTCTTCTGAGAGAAAACTTAAATTTTTCTAGTGAGACTTATGTATTGATTGATCTTTGGTGAATTTTATTAAGTTTTCTTGATATTCCTTTCTCGTAGTTTCTAATAAATTTGACTAAATTTTAAATTTTTATGTTGTTTTGGGTAGTATGGTTAAAATGGTTTTTGTTATGAAGTTTCAATAATGTCAAATATTTTTGAAAAATAAAATAAAATATGGTAGACATCAACATATTTACTAATTATTTTCATTAACATCGTTTCATATTTACAAAATAATTCATAATAAAAAGAGTACACATAATAATCATTAAACATACCATAAACAAAAGAATTACAAAATAATCATTAACATCTTCATGGGAGACTTGTGGAAGACTTGTACATGTCTTTTTAAAGTTTTCCAGGAAGTCTTCTTGAAGTCTTCTAAAATTTAAACGGGAAGTCTTCCAAAAGTCTTCGAGAAGTCTTCCAGGACTCTTCAGAAGTCTTCTAGGAGTCTTCTAGAAGTCTCCCGAAGTCTTCCCAAATCTTTCTAAGTCTTCATGAGAGACTTCTGGAAGTCTTCCAGAATTCTTCTACAAGTCTTCTTGAAGTCTTCCAGGATGTCTTTTTGAAGTCTTACAGGAAGTCTTCTAAAATTTAAGAGGGAAGTTTTCCAGGAGTCTTCGAGAAGTCTTTCGAAGTCTTTCTAAGTATTCTCTTCTTCTCCTTCATACCAAAAAGAAAAGATAAGATTCTTAACCAAATAATACTATCAAAAATAAAAGAGAAATAAAAAAGGTCAAACCTTTAAACTTGTTAATGCCTCTAGAAGTTTCACCTACATAAAATGTTGTGTTATCTTCTTCTCCTTCCTACGAAAAATAAAATGAGAGACCTTTAACCATTGAACACTATCAAAAACATAAAATATGAATAAAAAAATTCATACATTTAACCTTGTTACAATAAGTTGAATATACAACTTTTTAGAATCTAACATATAAAACACACCAAAAATACATATTCAAAATTTATCGATCTACCTCTAAAGGAGTGAAAGATGAGAACCATGTAATGAAAAATCTGCAAAAAAGATAAATTAATGAGAATACATAAGAGAAAAATGAGAAATGAATATAAAGTTAGGTGTTAAAAGGTCTAAGGAGATTAGAGAGAGGTTAGAGAGTTTTAGAGTGGGAAAAATTACATTTTTGTTGTAGCCATTTGAGAGGAAGAAAGAGAATGTGTAAATTTTCTCTATATATGGAGACATAAATCCAAATTATGTTAAATATTTTCGATATAGGAGACTTCGTGAGAAGTCTTCTAAGAGAAGACTTCCTGAGAAGTCTTCTAAGAGAAGACTTCCCAAATTATGAAGTCTTCTGGAAGTCTTCCAAAACCCTATAATCTAATACATGAGAAGACTTATGAAAGACTTCTAGAAGACTTGTGGAAGACTTCGCATTAGGCGGAAAACACATATCATCTTGTTTAAGAGAAGACTTTGAGAAGACTTCTATAGAAGTCTTCTCGGAGTCTTCTAGTAGTTAGAAGACTTTTTGAAAAGTCTTCTCGGAGTCTTCCGGGAAGTCTTCTAGAAGTCTTATGAAACCCTAAAATCAATTAACTAAGCAAAAAACACTTCATTAAACATAAAAAAACTTAGAAAGTGTTTAAAATCATCTTATTAGAGAATCACTAACAGATATTCGTCAAATTCAAAAAATAAAAAGTTAAAAAGATAAGATTTCAAAATCTACCCCTAAAACTACCTACAATACTGTAACATATGTTACTAAAACCTAAACCAGTGACTATCATGACTCATTCTACATTAAATCATCTAGGTTGAAAACAATTCAATTTTTGTTCATATAAATTTACATCATTTACAAATGTTTGGGGTTACATGATTTCTATTATTCTCGCATATAAATTATTTTTAATATTTATTGTTTGAGAATACTTCTAGAGAAGTCTTTCATAGAAGACTTACATGGAAGTCTTTTTAGAGAAGACTTCTCGACGAATTTTAGAAGATTACTCGAAGACTTCTGGAAGACTTCACCATTAGGCGGAAATTTGAATTTCATTTGAATTCAAGCGGGAAAATTGTAGAGTTTTCTTTCAAGTTTTCCATCAAATCTTCTACTGTATTATATGTTAGAAGACTTTCCGGGAAGTCTTGTGAAACCCTAAAATCAATTAACTAAGAAAAAAAACACTTCCTTAAACATAAAACAAACTTAGAAAGTGTTTAAAATCATCTTATTAGAGGATCATTGACACATATTCATCATATTCAAAAAATAAAAAGTTTAAAAGATAAGATTTCAAAATCTACCCTTAAAACTACATACAATACTATAACATATGTTAATAAAACCTAAACCCATGACTAAAATGACTCATTCTACATTAAATCATCTAGTTTGAAAATAATTCAATTTTAGTTGATATAAATTTACATCACTTACAAACGTTTGTGGTTACACGATTTCTATTTTTGCCCCATATAAATATTTTTTATAAGTTTTATAAATTATTTTAAGATTTATGTTTGATAGAAGAATTACAGGGAAGTCTTCTCACGCGAAAATGTTATTATGGTAAAACTGATACAATTTTTTTGTTTGCTCATAAGGAATTTTTTGCATTTTTAATAGTCTTTTGGCTTGCTTTTACATTTGATTGAATTTGGAGTACGCTTTTGCATTTGAAATTAAGTTTTGAGTCATTTTAGCAATTTTCTCTATTATGTTCTGTAATTTGGAGTTTATTGACACAACACTAAACTAAATATTATATATGTGTTTATTAAAAAGGGAAATTTCATTTCTACCATAAGTTTTATACAACTTTTCAAATTTACCTTTAATAAATTATTATATTCAAAAATACTTTAACTTTTTGATGACAATAGACTTAATTAAGTTTTCTAAATACTTATAAGAAAATTATAAACTCAACCTCATCCCTTTAATACTAAGCATTAAACAATAATCACTAAAGAGTAAACCCCAAATATTAATATATTTTTGATGATGTGTATTTTTGCAAAATGGTACTTAACTTATGCTATTCTTAGCAATTTCTCTTATTAAAATTAAGAGTGAAAAATTAACTAAGATTAAATCTTTTTAAAAGTGAAAATTCAATACATATTATTTATATTATAAATATGTAAGAAATACCAGAATATGCAAAAAAGTATCTTTATAAACAATTAATGTGAATAAATAGTATAACTTAACATATCAATAAGAACTTAGAAATTCATTAGGAAAAAATATATTCATTAGCAAAATATTTTCAAATATATTTTTATCATTAAAATTATATCAAGTTTAAAACCATTAAAATCATTTGAGGACATCTCAGATAGAAAAATTATACTACTTAGATCCTTTTCTATATATATATATATATAATCTTAGATAAATTTAGAAAATTAATTACACCAAAAAATTATATATGTGAGCATATGATGTATAAAGATCATATACGGATCAGGTTTACCAGTCGACCACATGTATAGATCAGATATAAAAATAATATTTAAAACTCAAACATTATAACATAACAACTTTAAAATTATTTGTTTTTAGTAAAAGTTACAAACTCTTTGCAAATTTTATCAAAATAGTTAACGAAAAATAGCCGCGCATAAAAAGCATGAATAAAAATGTAGTTTAGTATTAATAATAAAACCAATTATTTTCAACTTCTTCGTACACATACAATTGTGACAAAAATAGTTTAATATTTAAGTAAAGTCTGGTTTTGAAATGATACAAATGCATGTCCCATTCATATAATTTATTTTAAGAATTAAATTAATTGGTCCAGTATTGGTTGTGTTTTAATAAATAAAAAAAATCTCATTACAGTCGACTGTGACAGGTGTAAGACTCATGTCTCGTGCTACATGCTGCCTTCGGGGTCCGTCAATCTAACTTTTAGATATCTTGTTCTCCAATAACAATATAAATAAAGATCCGACAAGTATGAGCACTCGAAAGTATAATTATTTATGTGTATATGTTATATTGTTTTCTTTGCGTTGGAAAACTGAAATCTTTCTTCCCTCAAAAATAGCCATGTTCGTTTCAGTCACAGAGTGACAGCGTCAAATATTTCTTAATTAATTTTTTTATTTATTGATAGCTACGGTGAAGTGTAAAACGCAGCGATCAAAAAAGTTAAAAGAATCCGGCAATGCCGGTGACGCAACAGAAAACATCGACTGCTTCTGACTCATTTATATCTATCTCCTCGCGTTTTTCTTCTTCCTTCTCAACTATGCAAATCTGCAATTTCCTTTTTTTTTTTTTGCTTTTTTTTGTTGTTATGTTTTGTGTCGCTTGTTCCTGACGCAACGTTTAACTAATGAACGGGGCTAATGTTTAATGTCACCTCCGCCTCTTACTTAATATAAACTAGAACTGGGTGTTTGATTTAACTTGTATTCAACGTAAACTGATAAATCGCTACTTTTATAAAAAAAATCTTTTGTATATTTTTTATGTTTTGTAATTTACATATAGAGTATAATATTATATTATAATATAGATGTTGATAAAAAAAAATTATTTGTACATAATATTATATTAAAAATGTATAACTTGATGCAATTTGATGTAATTGTATTATTCATATATTAACTTTTTTTTTGTTAATTTATTTTGAAATGAAACAACATACTAAAAATTTTAATTATCAATATATAAATATCGATTTGGTTATATAAACTTTGGAATTGTAATTATTTAATTTAAATTTATTTTAAATGCAGTAGCAGAATCTGTAAATAAAAAAATATAAAAATAAAATACTTAATTTATTGAATGTAAAGGCTAAGTTTGTAAATAAAAGAAATTATTTTTAATACTGCTATCCATGTATCCAAACAATTCTCACTATCAATGTTTCCAAACAAAATCCTAAAATACTTCTACTTTAATAAGATAGATATTGTCAATTGGCATTGCCTTCATACGCAAGAAATAGTTTCAAGACTATGCAAATCTTATTTCTAAAGATTAAATTCAAAAGTCTTACAAGTCTGTACAAAAAGAATAGGAAACGATTAAAACAAAGTACCAAATATAAAAATGAATAAAAACCCAACAACCTGAAAATCCAATACTACACCAAGACAACTGCTCATGCACTTTATCGAACTCACCTTAAAGAAGGAGGAGTGAATATTTCGACAAATATTCAGTGAAGAAAGCTCTACGAATCTCAAAATCAGTTACGAACAATCATCACACAACATAGCATGAGTATCTAGCTAGAACATCCATTAAAACAATAGCAACATCAGACCACGCCACCTGAATTAGTATATGTCTTTCTCATGTTCTCGGGTGAGAGCTCACTACTTAAATCAGTACTTGTGAGTTCAGTGCCTTCACGCAATCACATTACCGACATCAGTTCACGCGTGATCGGCCACCAGATTATCAACTCCACACACATGCACTCTGCATGCCCACTCTAGAAATGAATCATGCCACCTTATTCGGCCCCTGCATGACCCATCAAGAAACAATGCAATGCAGGAGAAAGTCTTCTCAACATTACATTACACTGGTACGACATAGGCCTTTAGCCCTTCTACAACAACTTCAAACCACCCACACATGAGATATCCCCAAGCAATGCAATCATCGCATACAATTCCTTAAACATCATTCAACCATATTCGTTTTAACAACTTAGCAATAGATCTATGTCTTTCACACATCAACATCAAGAAATGTATAATTATATCTAGATATAGGAAAACAACTACATGTATGCTTATAGATACATGTAAGTATGAATGATCAACCTAGACGCTTCTACTATGAAGAGATAATGATAGAAGGGGGTATAGATTGCAACAAGTCCTCACCTTAGCCTAAATCTGAGGATCGAGAGATGAAATGATGTAGATATGAGTTCTACAGCTCCACATGAACAAGATATACGATAAAAATGGTTGACTTCCACCCAAACCTTAGATCAAAGAGCTAGAAGAAGAAATAGACAAGATAGAAGACAAAGAGAGCATTTAGGATTGATTGCCTTACCCTTACCAGTAGCTGGATCTACAGTATAAAGGGTAGAAGACTCAAGAAAGATATAAGAAGGGATTGAAACATGACAAGATTTCTTCTTCAGTGAAACTATGCGGTGGTCAGTGGATGTTTGGTGGTCAGCGATTGTTTTCTCCTCAACTGGGCAGAGCATCGGTAGGTTTTGCTTCTCTGGAAAAAATCTAAAGGGATACCTCCTTTTTTTAGAAGAAAAAGGGAAAAACCCCAAAAACAAATTCTACATGAAGCATAATATCACGAGCCTCTTGATTAATGATTAGAATATTTCAATAGTAACATGTTTGTTAAGAAGATTTGTAATAAAAACTTTAATTGTAATTTTTTATTGAATAGATATTATCGATTAAAATACTTCTCATTTGATATGTAAAAGTTTTAGTTAATGCTTTTCTTCGAGTTTCTCATTATAGGTCGGCAGATCAAATTAAAACATACATGTAAAATATTTATATTTAATTACAATTTTAATTATAAATTTAAATGTTATGATAAATTGACATAATATATCTTTTGAGATATTTCAATATAAATTTATACTAATTCTAAAATATCTGAAAATAGTTTATAACAACTAGATTTTATTACACATTGAGGATTCTTATGAAATACCATCAATGAAACTGATCTTATATAGTCAAAATTTTCATTTACTTTAACGGATATCCTCTATATATTCACATCGTTAAGAGAATTGTATGTGGATCATACTCTCATAAGTACACTAAATATATTTCCTAGCACATAAATTCAAAGAAAATTTTAATTCATATTATTATGTTTGAATAATACACATACTTTTTGCATCAATAATGCACATAATATAAGAGATGTGAACACAAGTTTTATAAAAATTTAAGTGTGTTGGCGTGTGTGTGTGTGTGTTTTATATATACAAGATGATTAAAGAAACTGACCATTATAATAAATTGCAAAGGGAGATGTACATGTTAGTCCATGTGGGTTCGTTTAGTAAATGCTTGGTCTCATAGGCTCCACTATGTTTTTGTGTCTAGATTTCTAGCAATTAATTTCACATCTTTACAAACAAACATGCATGTTGTGAATTTTAAAAAATATGAATAACCCAGTGGAAATGAACGACTCATTAAATAAGTAATATGTGAACACTCATAAATCAAGTTACTTTTAGGAAAAAGTTGAGAATGTATTTTTCAATGAACAGCAAAAACACTCTATATAGTACGGAGATGTGCATTAATAACACCAATCATATTGTCGCAGTAATATAACATAACATTGTAAAAGTCGTCAAAACGGCATCTTCTATTCTATGTTCTAATTTCTAAGATTTGAATTAATTAATTATATGTAAATGTTTAATCACTTCGGAATATATGGGGTCGACGAACTATTTCCCTATGAGAACTATCATATAACATTATATCCCCATCAAACTATGACTTAGTGTCAAATCTCCACGATTTGAAAGTTATAAACTTATTTTTCCACGAAGTAACAATTCTGAATGTATTTCTCCCTGAACTGATACTTCAAAGCTTAATTACCCATAGACCATGGTTTTAATTGGTTTATTATTAACCAAATAGTTTAAACCGGCTAAACCAAACCAAAATTCATTATAAACAATTTTTATTAAAGAATCTTGTTTATCTTCTTGTTGGAATTTCAAAATCTAGATTTTTTTTAATTCAAAAAAGATTTCCTAATTTTTTTTTTTTTTTTATGTTTTAAAAAAAATTAAAATAAAAAATTACATCAAGATTTTATGTTTACAAAATTTAATAAAATTACAATGAATAAATAAGGTTATTAAATTTTTTTATTTTTTTGAAATTTGAAATCAAAAACTAAATTTTGATAAAAAAAATATATGTCAAAATCTATTTTTTGTTGAACGTAAATCAAACTTTCAACAAAATTAGATTTTTTGACATACATTTTTATCAAAATTTATTATTTTCTTTCAAGTTTCGTAAAAAACAATTTTAACAAGCTTATTTGTTCATTGTGATTTTATTAAACTTTATAAAAATTAAATCTTGATGTATTTTTTTTCTTATAAATTTCAGAAAGCACAAAAATATAAACCTAAACCAATATTCTTTAATAAAAAATGTTTTAAATGAATTTTGGTTTGGTTTAGTCGGTTTAAACTATTTGGTTAATAATAAACCAATTAAAACTATGATATATGGGTAATTAAGTTTCGAAGTATCGGTTCGGGGAGAAATACATTTGAAATTGTTATTTCGTGGACAAATAAGTTCGTAACTTTCAAATCATGGAGATTTGACACTAGATCATAGTTTGGTGAGGATCTGATGCTATATGATAGTTATCGCGGGGAAATAGCTCGTTGACCCGAATATATGATATGTCTTAATATTAATTTGTTTTAGACCATATTATAAATTCTATTTGGAGTTTGTTATGTGTGTATAAGATATATTTTAGAGTATTTTTAGGTCTATGTACATTTTGGAGCATTGTAGAGATTATGAGGTTTTTCGGAGCTTATAGAGAGAGGAACCCCGTAGCTAATTAAAATCAGCTAAGTACGAGTCGAGACAGAGCATATGGTCGATTGACGACACACTTTGCCGTTGATCAACGGTCGACGAAATATAGCCCAATTCGCAAAGTACCCGACTTGAATCTTAAGTTACAAAAATTACAAGAGCGCCCCTGAACGAGTTTTACCTAGTTTATATTATCTTAGTTAGTGTTTTATGTAAAGTGAACTTTTAGAGACTTTAGAAAAGGACTTTATATATTAGTTTAGGGTATTGGGGGAAAAGATCAAGACTTATCAAGCTTTGTATTGGAACCTCACTTTCTATCTCTATTTTTTTATCTTATGTATTATTTTATGATTATGATGATGTTCTGCTTCACTATGTTTGAGTAGTTACCTTGTTAGATTTAGGGTTTTATTAATGGTTTTAACAAATTAGCCAAACAATAGAATTTCCATGGTGCTTATTAGATCTATCATCATGATTGTACTTATTGATTGTGTTCTTGATTAGCTAGCTAGAACCTTGATCTTAGGATAAATGGCACTGCGAAAGTAGGATTGTTACCTGAATAAATCCTGTTGAACTTAAACTATTAGGTAGAATCGAGAGAATGGTCTTGTAATTCTAAGTGAACCAATTGAATATGAACGTTTAATGTTTGACAAAGTAAGTCATCAATCGATGCCGTTTGCATACCATCGATTGACGATCATTCCGAATTTGCACAAGAAAGTTGTAGAATCTGAGCTTAGCTATAGGATAGATATTATTTATGATATCTTTACTAACTGAATTAATGTTCTATGATTAAAAACTCCTTGGCTTTTATCCATTATAATTCACTACCTGAAAATCCTAGATCTAGCTATTTTTCTTAATTATTTACAAACCAATAATCTCTCTGTTTACTTTTTCTAAGTTTTATTAATTACCTAGCATAAGTAAGTCGATTATAAAATCTATTGTATACCCTCGCTCTCTGTGGATTCGATCCCAAAGTACTACAAGTGAACCTCTTATTTGAAAGAGTTATGAGTAGCTCTAGGGTAATTTGAGTGCATATCAAATTTTGGTGCCGTTGCCGGGGAGCAATGATCACTATTAGATTTATTTTGAAAGATTTGTCTAGGTTTTCTTTTCATTTTACTTACAATTTTTTTTATTTTGTATTTCAGGTGCATGCCTAGAAGTACCAGAAGCAACAAAGAAAAATACTTAATTTTCTCAGACCCAGTAACCATCGAACGTAGCATCCGCAAGGAGAAGCGACAAGCATCAATAAATGCCAACACTTCTTAGTCGATCGCCACTCATTTGCCGGAATCGACTGACACCAACACCGTGACATCGATCAATGGTGATTCCCGAGTAGAGATGGTTGCTATGATGATCTTGACTAGGAATAAGAGAGGAGACTTGTATGACCTCGAAAGTCGTCTGCGTAACGCAAAAAGTCCGAGATTGATGATCAGGGGATTGTAGTCCCTAAACCAAAACAAGCTGTTGTAGCTCAAGGTGAAGCTCCGGATGCTCGACCTAGAACGTTGGATGACTACAATCGTGCAGATCAATTTTATGCCAACATATATGCTATTCATCCTCCATCTTTCTAGATGAATGATTTTGAGCTGAAGCTAGTCTATTTCACATTTCTGGAACAAACATCATTTCATGGTCATTTTCATGAGCATCCTATGGATCATTTGGAGCGGTTCGAGGATCTTGTGTCTGCCATAAAGGCTAATGGAGTATTTGAGGACTACCTTCTTTGCAAGCTCTTCAAGTACTTGCTTGCTGGAGATGCTTCGTACTGGGTTAGGAAGCTACCACCATGATCTCTTACATCCTGGACAGACATCAAAAAGCGTTTCTCCATAATTTTTTTGATGATGCCAGAGTTGAGGATTTAAGGAGCAGAATTGCTACATTCACACCGGAGCCTGCAAAGTATTTCAAAAACTCCTAGATCAGATTTAAATCCTACAAAAGAGATTGTCCACACCATGGATTCAATGAAGTGAAACTTCTCAGCACTTTCTTTAGAGGTGTTGAGTTGTCATACCAAATGGCTTTAGACACAACAGTGAGAGAAATTTCTGCAATAGGAGTCCATAAGAGGTTACCAAATTGATAAAGAATTTGGCAGCTAGCAACAAAACCGAGAATAATGATCATGATAGGAGGAAATCAATCCGTACACTAACCAAAGATCAGTGGAAGAAGTAAAAGTCAAGTTGGACAATGTTCAGAGGTTTCTAAGGAAGCAAATTAGCTTCATAGAAGGTGTAGAAGCTATAGGATCAGAAAATGAGAAAGGTGAAGAAGAAGATGTGAACTTTGTTGGTGGAAATGGATTCCACAGATATGAGAACCAAAGCAACAAAAAATCTTATGGCAATGTTTAGAGGATTGGCTACAACCAAGGATCACATCAACAGAGACCCTACAACAACAAAAGAATATATGGAGCCTCCTACTATCATAACACCCCATCAGATACCTAGGAGAACAAGATTGACGCCATGATTGATAAGGTTCTGGAACGAAAATAGAAGTTGAAAATGGATTTTAATGGGAAGATTGATGCCGTCTATGCCAATCTCAATACCAAATTTAAAGCTCTCAACACCCATTTGAAGATGCTTAAGAATCAAGTGGATCAGACTAGTGAAGCTGTGAGGTGACAAAAAGCTTTGATCAAGGAAAAGACAGAGGCTGGACAGAATCACCATGTCAGTACCATCATAGATGATGATTTTGGGCAAGTTGTCGAAGAAATTAGGCACCACCAGGAACAAAATCGTGAGAATCCCCTGCTCTGTTAGAACAACCATCAATCGACAACCGCATCTGAACTTCGATCGGCAATATGTGAAGAATCCATGGATTCGTGTGACGAGATGGAGATCGATCGAAAGCCAGACCTTACCATCGAACGACGGCAGTTCGACATGAAAGAAAGTCGGTTTCCAAGCATAGACATGAGCCTTTTATATACTAATAGGAATTCGAAACCCACCCTACCCAAACCCAGACAGAAAGATAAACCACTCCCTACGGTAATTGAAGAAGCTATGGAAAGACATCCTAGAAGAAAGAAGAAGGTCCCTAAGCATCTTAGAAGGGAAGCTAATGAGGAAGAGTTAGACAACTTTGCTAAGAGAGTCCTTAGAATCCTTTTAGGAACCCCATTCGAAGAAGCTTATTATACTCACAGATTCCGGATGTTCTTCAGAGACAAAAGAGACTGACGAGGACATTGAAAGAATGTTCAATCATCTGAGGGAGAAGATAAAAAAGAGGGTTAAGTTGAAGAAGAGAAGCGACCTTGGAAAGTTTGTGGTTCCCTGCAACATCAAGGGACATAACTACTCTCATGCACTCTGCGACACCGGTTCTTCAGTAAGCAGTATGCCAAGAACCATGGCAGAGGTGCTAAGCTTAAAGGTGGATCCTTCTAGTGATTCATTCAATTTTGTGGATTGCTCTAAGTTGAATTCAGGAGGCATAGTCTAAGACCTCCAAGTGGAAATTGGTGATGACCTAATTCCTGTAGAATTTCATGTCTTGGACGTCCAAGTGGATCAGCATTCATCCCTGCGACTTGGAAGAGATTTTCATGGCAACGGTAGGAGAAGTATGCGATAGGAAGACAAACATGTTGTATCTATCTCTTATTGATCAAAATCACTACTATGAGCCTGTTCAAACTAGAACCAAGACTGCTCTGATTGATTTGGTTCATGAACCAGGACTTTTGCCACATGTTTCTGCGATTATGAGCAAGAGAATGAGTTGAATGATGGAGCGTCGATTAACGCCCAACCCTTATAATCCGTCGACGATGACAACAGAGAGTCGGTCAACACCCACCCTTTGACATCGATCAATGAGAACTCTGACCTAGGGAATCATACGGTTAACCCAGATTACGAAGAATATTATCTAGAAGAAGAAGAAGCAATTGAGTACCTTGCTCTTGCTCTAGAGGAAGCTGGAAATTTCAAAGGATCTGATGAAACTTGGTTTACGACATTGATCGACGGTGGCTTTATACCATTAATGGATGCTAATCTGGTAGAATACAATGCAGTCCATGGTTATCTCAGACCAGATGAGTTCAAAATTGTAAGGGACCTAGAAGGATATACACCAGCAATGGATGGAAGAATTCTCAACGTATCTAAGGAAGATATAACAGATATACTCGCAATGGACAATGGATCAAGAAACCTCTTCAGACAACATCAACATGGAAACCATGCAGATAACAAATTAGCGTCAGTCGACACACCACTAATGCCATCGATCGACACTCATCTTATAGAAGACTTCGCTGGTTACATATCAGAACCTAAAGTGTTTGATCCAAGGAATTTTGATTATGGGGAAGAAAGAGATAAATATGGCAATGCACGAGCTATAGATGGCATAATAATCAACGTGTCAAACGAAGATATCAAGGATATTCTTTAGAGAGCAGTCATCATTGGGCACACTCGTTTTTGTTTGCCAGAGTAGGCAGATAATTTTGATAGGACCATGTCAGAGAAATAAACATACAATAAAGCGGAGGTAGATGACATGGTACAAGGCATCTACAGAGCCCCTAAGATGTTGATGGATGACTATTACAAGAGGATTGATGATATATATTACCCATTCAACAACAATATTATCTGGTTAAGTACGTGCATGGAGGATATGAAGCAAAAGATGGACTCTACTCATCAGATGAGTAAGAGACAGAACGCGAATGGAGTAGACAAAGAACCATCGATCGACGGATGAGCTCGACCATCGATCGACAGATGAGCTCGACCATCGATCGATGCTTCACGCGGATAATTTAGACAAAGACTGGTAACCGAGAATCTGCTAGAAGATAAACTTGATGGAGTTTATGCATCTCAATACATAACGATGGAAGATATCTGTAGGAGATTGGATGACATATCCATAGCCACATATAGCAAAATTGGCTGGTTACACAAACACATTGATAGCCTTCAGGAAAGGATGAGTCAAACTGAGATCACCAAGGAGAACATGGACAGCCAAAGAGCCAGAGGTCAAGAAGCCATAATATGCTTCTTTGGTACGTGGTTCCAGATGAGCAAAGAAGATGAGGACATTTGTTTTCCAACAAGTGATACTCTACCCCCATCTTAGTCCAAACAGTGCTAAACGTCAAGCTAAAGACTATAACTAAGCGTTGAGTGAGAGACAATCCACTATTAAGTATGTTTTAAATTTATTTATTTTCATAGTTTACTAATTTTTGTTTTTTCTTTATTTTGAAAAAAAATAGGAAGATCGAGACCAAGCCATCGGTTGACGACGGAGCACAACCATCAGTCGATACCGATTTCCATCATCAACGTCATGACATTACCATCGTTTGACACTCATAACATAGTCAGATATTTTCGACTTTCCATATTACTTTTACTTATATTTTAATTTTTCCCACCTAACCGAGACGGGATAACACTGGGACAATGTTATTTAAGTTTAGGGGGGGGGAGGTGATGTAGCTTTTATTATGCACTCTCAAATTAACCCGATAAGCTACTTTTTACTCTCTCAAATAAGAGGTTCAGTTGTAGTACTTAGGGATCGAATCCACAGGGAGCGTGGGCACACAATAGACTATAGATGTTTTGATTAAGATAGGCAAACAATTTATTAAAGAAGTAATAGTAGACAAGTAAGCAGGTGATTGGTTTGATAACAATAAGATCAAATAGCTAGGTCTAGGGATTTATCAATCAATAGATTAAAAACACAAATCAAGGATGCTAAGGTTTTATAGATCACATTCTAGAACTCAAATTCAATAAGCAAGTAATCAAGCTCTCGCATGCAATTACTAATCAGATGCCTAAGTTCTATGTTCCAGCTCTCGCATGCAAACAAGGATCAAGCGTCGATCGATACCAATGCTTGGGTATTGATCGATACTACCTCAGACAAGCATTAACACACATATTGATAATGTTCAACTAGATCCTATACCAACTCTCGTATGCACCTAGATATCTAATCCACACATGGATCGGGTTTCGTTAATTAATTGCACTCTCGTGACTCTCAATTTTCCTATGATTTTAGGTTCAAGCAATCAGTCACACTCTCTTGCTATTCCACTACTCCAGATATTAGTATTACAAGCCACCCTGGTGCGGAGATCTATAGATAACCTAGCAATCCTATGACTATCAATTAGACATTAAGAACATGAAATCCCTAAACCTAACAAGATGATTATTCAGACATGGAAGCAATAACACAAATCATAGTCTGAATAAATAATAGATATAGAAATCTATATAAAAACCAAAGGAGTTCCAATCAATCTTTGAAGGAGAATTGGTCTTTGTCTCCAAAACTTAAGACAAAGAATAAAATAAAGCTTAGCCATCAACAATGGCTTAGAAAACTATATAAATTAGGTTTAAACTTGTGTAGGGGTATTCTGGTAACTTGCCATGACATCTGGGCTTTAGTCGGCCATAAAACAATCCGGACCTGTCTTCTGGGATCACCGTCGATCGACACCAAGGCTGTACCGTCGATCGACACCAAGGCTGTACCGTCGATTGACACTCATTCATCTTCTCGAAAACTTCCTCTCGCGAGGCAGACAGACCACTCTTCAGTAAATCGAGAATAATTTTTAGATCTAACCATCTGATGGACCTCAAATATCTATATTATGTAAAAATATCAGCTCAATCGTGTTGACATGAAGAAGAAATAAGAATGGTTGAAGAGACAAGAAGATCATCCGAGTAGAGAAAGTGTTTTGTTCGCACAATAGCTTATATCTTAACCTAACCTATCTTGCAAGGCAAGCAAGAGGGAAGAGGATTTTGTGTCTGAGTATGCAAGAGGCTCTGGAATAATTTAAACTGGTCAAAAATGGTTGTTGGAATGAGAAGACAAAAGAAAGTCACATGCTGGTGTAAGGAAGAGAGAGATGGCTGAGATGTCACTTTTCACTAAGCTGGATGAGCCATTTTGTCTTGTTTAAGCAGTATATTGTTTATTTTATTATGGTGTCAACTTGCCTATTGTATATGTATTTATTGGATGTAACAAGAAACCTAATGAAGCAAGAAAACACATTTCTCCTTATCTCTCTCTCTCATTTCGAATTCTCTCTCATGTTCTTACCATAAAACTCTCTTTGATTATCTAAAACTCACATGATATCAGAGCATTTATGCTCTTGAGACCTATTCTCACTACTCTATCTTACTTATTCCGCAAATCTCTATCTTTTACTCTGATATTTTTTGAAATTCTTCCTTTACCCACTGGGTAATAGCTGTTCTTGTGCTGTTCTTTGAGTTCTTGACGAAAAATGTCAGAAATGGTGGTGATTCCAGTTACTCTCAAAGGAGCTAACCATTTTCTGTGGTCAAGACTGCTCTTGGAAGTAAAGGGCTTTGGGAACATGTTTCTGGAGGACAAATCCTAAAGAAAACTATCCTAGAGAGGATGGAGAAGAAGTTGTGCTTGCTGATGATGGCAAATGGGGTCAGGAGGATATCATAGTATTGTCCATCATTCAGAACAGCCTTGAAACCTCAATATTGAAAGCTTACTCCTTCTGTGAAACTTCCAAAGAGTTGTGGCATACACTTCTGAAGGTGTATGGCAACTTATCTAATCTAAGCAGGGTGTTTGAAGTCAAGCAAGCTATCAACAAACTGAAATAAGATGAAGGAGAGTTCAATCAACATCTTGGAAAGTTTAGAAGTCTCTGGTCAGAGCTCAATATGTTGAGACCAAGCTCTTGCGATCTGGATGTCATAAGAGAAAGACAAGAGAAAGATGTAGTCTTTAGCTTGTTACTGACCCTAAAACCTTCATACAGCCAACTGATAAAGAATGTTCTAAGGGAAGACAAACTTTCAAGTGTGGAAGGTGTGTGTGCTCTCATACAAAGAGAACAAGCGAACCACAGACTATTTGAGAATGATAGACAACCTGTTCATCTTACAATGAAGTCGCCAAGTGTAGAGTTGTTTCCTGAGTATAAGAAGATCAAGAAACAACACAGAAACAGGAACCTGAAGCCACATAAGATGGAGATCAAGTTGGCTAGGGACTTGCTCAAGAAGATTGAGAATCAAACAATGGAAGGGAAGACCATGTATTCAGCTTTCATTAGTGACATGAATGAAATAGTAACATGGAGAAACGAAGCTGGTGTGACCAGTATTGATGGACCAGTGACCAGGAGCGACCTAAACTCATTTCATCAAAGCTGCTAAGGCCCTTATCTCACCTAGAAAGGCTGGTACACACTCTCTTGACTCTAAACCCATCATCATAGATTCAGGAGCTAGCCATCACATGATTAGTGATAGGAGTTTGATTAGTGATGTCAAGCCTGTTTTAGGAAATGTAATGATAGCAAATGGAGATAAGGTTAAGATAGAAGGGATAGGGAACCTTAAGTTGTTTGATAGGGAATCATCTGCCTTATATATGCCTCAGTTTACATCTAACTTGCTGTCAGTAAGGAAGGCTACTGTCGACTTGGGTTGTCAAGTTGTTTTCAGACCAGATGAGGTTGAGTTTCAAGATTTAAAGACAGGGCTGTTGATTGGAAAAGGACACAACCATGATGAACTTTATCACCTCCAAAGAACAGAGCCTTCTATCTGCATGGTCAGTACAACTACTGAGGTTGATAGCAACATATGGCATGCTAGATTTGGACATCCCCATGCTAGAGCTCTGAATCTGATGCTTCTTGGTGTTGTGTTTGAGAATGATGTGTGTGAAGCGTGTATACTTGGGAAGCATTGTAGAACAGTTTTCTCAAGGTCTAGCAGTATCTATGAGAAGTGCTTTGACCTTGTTCACTCTGATGTGTGGACTGCTCCTTGTCTATCGAGAGAAAATCACAAATACTTTGTGACCTTCATTGATGAGAGATCTAAGTACACTTGGGTAACATTGATTCAGTTTAAAGACAAAGTTCTGGAAGCTTTCAAGAATTTCCAGACCCATGTCTCCAATCATTTCAATGCCAAAATTAGATCTTTAGGTCTGATAATGGTGGAGAGTACACAAGCCAAGCATTCAAGCAGTATCTAGCTCAGCATGAGATTATACATCAAACAAGCTGTCCCTATACCCCTCAGTAAAATGGGGTGGCTGAGAGGAAGAATAGGCACCTAATGAAAGTAGCAAGATCAATGATGTTCCATACCAATGTTCCAAAGAGACTTTGGAGTGATGCTGTGATGGCTGCTTGTTACCTCATCAACAGAATCCCCAATAAGATCCTCAATGACTTGTCTCCATTTGAAGTACTAAACAGCAGCAAGCCATCTCTGGACCATTTAAGAGTATTTGGGTTCATCTGCTTTGTGTTGATACCAGGGGAACATAGGAGCAAGCTAGATGCCAGGAGCTCAAAGGCTATGTTTATTGGCTATTCTCCAACACAAAGGGTTATAAGTGCTATGATCCAGTGGCAAGAAAAGTGTCAATATCAAGAGATGTGAAGTTTGTGGAGGCTAAGGACTATATGATGAAAAAAGTTGGGATGAGTTGAAGAATCTATCCCAATCAGCCTCAGATAAATCAAGCAACCTCAAAAGAGTAATGGAGAGTCTTGGGATCAGTATGCCTGAAGGAAGGGTTGCGCCTGAACCTGAGGAACCTAGGAGTGATTCTACAAAGGTTGAGACAAATACTGATGCCCTTAAGGTTCCTCACCTTGACCATGAGGGGGAAATCAACATCAACCTGAAACACATCATGAAAACTCAACACCAACACATGATCAAGCTGAGCAACAAGAACATGAGGGTTCAATGTTGAATGACACTCAGTCTTCTGATGATGAGGAAGTACCACATGAAGAAGTACAGCCACAACTAAGAAGAAGTACAACCACAACTAAGAAGAAGTGCTAGGATCAGACAACCAACTTCTAACTGGATCAACACAAGGGTCTACTTCAATTCTCAAGCAGTCGCACATCCTACACAAGTTGTGTGTTCTCTAGCTTAGTATCCTCAGGAACATGTAGTGTTCATTGGAGAGGTGGACCAGGAGTACACCCCAATGTCTTATGAAGAAGCTATGGAACACAAGGAGTGGAGAGACTCAGTTGGAAATGAAACCAATGCCATGATAATCAATGACACTTGGTATGAAGTGGAGCTCTGAAAAGGCAAGAAGGCAGTAACAAGCATGTGGATCTTCACCATCAAGTACAATGCTAATGGGACAGTAGAGAGGCACAAGACAAGGCTAGTATCAGGGGATTCACTCAGACATATGGGGAAGACTACCTTGATACATTTGCACCTGTCGCCAAACACGATAAGGATCATTCTAGCCTTGGAAGTCAACTTAGAGTGGGATCTATGGCAAATGGTTGTGAAGAATGCCTTCCTACAAGGAGAACTTGAAGATGAAGTCTATATGAGACCACCTCCTGGTCTAGAACATCTTGTGAAGCCTGGTCCTGGTATCACAAGCTCATATATGGGTTAAAGCAATCACCAATGGCCTGGTATCACAAGCTCAGAACCACTCTCAATGGAAGAGAGTTTGTCAAATCAGAAGCTGATCACACACTCTTCACTCTCACCAGTCAACAAGGGATTGTGGTGATCCTAGTGTATGTGGACGATATCATCATCATTATAAGTGATAAGGAGGGTATTCTCTTAACTAAATCCTTTCTTAAATCAACATTTGATATCAAAGACTTGGGTGAGTTAAAGTACTTCTTAGGGATTGAGATATGCCGATCTAAAGAAGGGTTGTTTCTATCCCAAAGGAAGTATACTCTTGATTTGTTTAGTGAGGCATGCGATCTAGGAGGAAGAGTAGCCAAGACTCCATTAGAAGATGGCTACAAGGTGTTGCGTGATGGGGAGATTTAAGATAAGCCTTATGAAAACATCAAGCATTATAGGAGAATGGTTGGGAAGCTCATTTACCTCACCATCACCAGACAAGATGTGAGTTTTGCAGTCAACCAAGTCAGCCAGCATATTCAAGCTCCCAAGATACACCACTGGAATATGGTGGAGAGGATTCCGAGATATTTAAGGGAAGCACCAGGACAAGGAGTTTGGATGGGTTGCAACAAGAGTACAGAGATAGTTGGGTATTGTGATGCTGATTGGGATGGAGATAGGGTGGACAGGAGGTCTACAACCGTCTATTGTACCTTCATTGGAGGCAACTTAGTAACTTGGAAGAGCAAGAAGCCTAAGGTGGTATCATGTTCAAGTGCTAAAGCAGAATATAGAGCAATGAGAAAGCTTACTAGTGAGGTAATTTGGATCAGGAACCTTCTCAAGGATTTGGGTTTAGAGACACCATAGCCAATCACAATGCATTGTGATAAACAAGCTGCAATACACATAGCATCCAACAATGTGTTTCATGAGAGAACTAAACACATTGAAGTGGATTGTCATAAGGTCAGACAGGCTGTGGAGCAACGGATCATCCTACCATGCTATACAAGAAATGAAGACTAGTTAGCTGATATATTCACAAAGGCTGCGAGTACTAAAGTATGTGAGTTCATTCATCCAAAGCTTGGACTCATAGACCTCACATGTCACTGATCTCCCCTCCATGTAGTGTTCTACTCGTTTTCCTTGGCTTGGGTTTTCTCCCAAGTGGTTTTACCTAGCTGAGGTTTTAATGAGGGAATGCTTCATGGCTTCCAAGCTTGATCAGTCCTTATGGTCAAGCTTGAGGGGGAGTGTTGACATGAAGAAATAAGAATGGTTGAAGAGACAAGAAGATCATCCGAGTAGAGAAAGTGTTATGTTCGTACAATAGCTCATCTCTTAACCTAACCTATCTTGCAAGGCAAGTAAGAGGGAAGAGGATTTCGTGTCTGAGTATGCAAGAGGCTCTGAAATAATTTAAACTGGTCAAAAATAGTTGTTGGAATGAGAAGACAAAGGAAAGTCACATGCTGGTGTAAGGAAGAGAGAGATGTCTAAGATGTCACTTTCACTGAGCTGGATGAGCCATTTTGTCTTGTTTAAGCAGTCTATTGTTTATTTTATTCTGGTGTCAACTTGCCTATTGTATTTGTCTATTTATTGGATGTAACCAGAAACCTAATGAAGCAAGAAAACACATTTCTCTTTATCTCTCTCTCTCTGATTTCGAATGCTCTCTATTTTCTCTCATCTTCTTCATGTTCTTACCATAAAACTCTTTCTGATTATCTAAAACTCACAAATCGAACCGTGGAAAGGTCTCCATCCATAGCTAAACATCTAACGCATCTGCGCAGTTATGCATCTCTAAAAGCTCCAGAATCACCAAAATTCTCTAGAACGTACCTTAACCTGAAAATACTCAAAACATACTCCAAACACATATAATAGACTCTAAATAGGGCTGATATCATGGCACAATAGTGGTAAATATCAGGCTCTATCAACTCCCCTAGACTTAACCTTTTGCTTGTCCTCAAGTAAACAAGCCTGTGAAAAAGGTTTTGAAAAGCGGAGACTCACATAATGTCTAAGTATGACTATCACCACACTTTGTTGCAACCACATCTTATCAAGTCAACCACTGAGAAACTTTATATACCCTATCCTAGTATAGCAACCAAATCTATTCTACCAAGAACTGAGCAAATACTAGTCTGACTCGCCCCTCTACTAATTTAATTTCTTTGCATAAAATAAAAGTGCAGGCTTTACCTTGGGAATATCGATCAAAGGATATATGGACTCTTACCTCTGCAAGTATCTGAACACACATGTAGCCTTCTCTGATTCTTTTCCTCTCTCTCTTCTCAATTATTCTCACTCAATGTCTCCCTTCTTTTGAGGGTATCATTTTATTTTTTTAATTGACTAAGATATTTGGACAGGCTTCCATGAATCAAACCCTAATGGTTTTTGCCACCAGATCTTGTTCACTTCTTTTTGAACATTATCTCTTTCTAGGATCATATGAATCAAGCATTAATGGTTGCAGCCACCAAATCCTGTTCGACTCCTTTTTTAATCTGAAGGGGAGAGAGAGAGGGGAATCAGAAGTACACAAACTTTTACCTTCCAAATTTGCAGAAGGAATCCGATCCGATGTATACCAAGCCCCAAAGCAAGCTGATAATGTCAGGATTAGTGTTGGAAATCAGCTTTGGTTCCTTCTAACTTTCTAAACAAGTGTGATATAGTGGCAAGATGATTCACTTTGGTATCTCTAATAATCTCTTCAAACAACCGTCTAAGAATGGTGCTAAAGTGTGGTTAATCAATATTAAATTTTTGATCATAGTCCTCTTTTTGACTCGATAAAACTCATCGACAAACTTATAGATAGTAAATAAAACTCAAAAATAATAAAATAGCGTTAGCGAACGTCCCCCAGACTTAAATTACACTGTCCCTAGTGTAAATTGTTCTGGATTGGTTAGGAAAAATTAAATCATAAGTAAATAGCTTAAATATAAAACTTGATACCTCTCTCTTTATGAGGGTGTCGATCGATGGTAGGCATGTGTGGTTGATCGATGGTCGCGATCCAACGTCGACCGATGGTGCCTCTATGATGTCGATCGATGGTGGACTCAAATAATCTGTAAATAAAATAAAACTCAAAATAAATAGTAGTATTAGTTAAACCGAAATAAAAACTTACTAAACAGTGGGTTGCCTCCCACTTAGCGCTTGGTTATAGTCCTAAGCTCGACGTTTTGGAATTCTGACTCAGTCCGGATGAGAAGGAGAACTTGCTCCAGAACAGCTTTCAGTGTCCCTCTTCCTCGTTTTTGTTGATGTTGCTGATAAAAGCTCTTGCAGAAACTTCCCATTTTTCTTTCATTTCTGGATCACATAGCAACCTGACCTTGGTAAAAGGTTTCATACTTCCTTTGCAGAACATCCTATACTCAAGACTTCCCTCATAATATCGCGAAGGAACCGGTGACAGGAAATATGTATCTACCTTCTTTTTCTTTTTCTTCTTCCTGGCCCTTCTCCCAAACTTAGGATTTTCAATCACAGATTGCTCTAAAATCTGGAGAGTGTCGATCGACGCTATTAAGCGAGTGTCAATTCACGGTGATACTGGTTCTGTGGTTTCGTGGTTTAAATCAGGTGCAGGTACTGGATCTTCAGGCGGTTCTATCCATGAAATAAACCCCGCATTTTTGGTCTTTCCCACAGGATCGTAGAACACATTTTCATCAACATTATTAAGGCACATCTTATTCTTCTTGAGATAAAATGCCCCTACTGTAGCCATAAAGGCTCTTCCAAAGATAAGAGAAGATTCTCGACCTGATTTGCTTCCCAAAACATGAAAGTCCACATGAGCAGTGCATTCACCTATCTCTACTTTAACGTTCTTGATCGTGCCTCCTGAGTTTACCTTTGAGTTATCCGCGAAGGTGAAGCTATCTTGAGAAGGTTCCACCTTTAATCCTAACAGTTCGGCAGTGTCCTTGGCAATGATGCTGACTGCAGATCCAATATCACAGAGGGCGTATGGGAAATTGATGTCATGTATACAACAGAGGGTCAGAAACTTCCCAGGATCTTGTTACTTCTTTAGTGTCTTCTTGGATTTACGGCAGACCACAATAAACAGCAAGTCAATGTCCTTATCCGTCTTCTTGCTTCTCTCTGAAGAAATTACCAATTCTGTACTGGTGATATGCATCCTCGAAAGACATATCCTTAGGGACCCTCTTCACTTTATTTTGAAATCCATCAAGTTCAGCCTTGTTAGCTTCTCTCCTGAGGTGTTTGGGAACATAGGGTTCTCTAGATCTCACTTTGTTCTTTGGACTTCTTTCTTTTGCTGCCGGCTTGTCCATGGCAGATTAATGCTCGTCCAGCTGGTGTCAATCGATATATGGTGTGTACCGTGGATCGATACTGTCAACGAAATATGTTTCCGCTGGAATCAATTGCCCTTGTCCTGGTGCATCGACATCCTGCTGATTGGTGGTCACTGTTGGCCTTTCTGATGAGCGGTGTGCATTATGGCTTGACATGGGCGTGTGTCGATCAATGCTCATCTGCTGTCGTCGATCGTTTATCGCCCGGTGATGTCGATCGATGTTGTCTTGTTGGTGTCGATCGACGGAGTTCGTTTTAACACAATACGGGTTTGGAGGAAGTTGGTGTTGTGTGGCGAAGTCTGAGTGGCTCTGAATTTTCATCGTTCCTACGTACTCTTCTATGGGTGTCGATCAATGCTCATCTGATGGTGTCGAGCTGCCAAAGGTCATAGAACTTTTGAATAGAAAAGCACCTTTTTCCAGCTTCTCATGCTCGATTAAATCCCCAACTTCATTATCTAAGATGGAATTAACCTGGTGCTTCTTGCTCTCCCCAGCTTTCCCTTTTACTAGAGTCTCTTGCCTCTTCACAACATCTGTTGCCTGAGAATTCTGGGTGTTTAGCATCATGACATGGGTGTTCATGGCTTCTAATTTTCCATTAAGCTCTTTGTGGATAGAATCCAACCTCATATTTAAGTATGCACTCATCCTCTGCTGAATTTCTATGTCTCGTTCCATCATAGATTCCATCCTCTAAATATGGTCCTGAAAAAAGATTTCATTTATATGATTCTCGTCCACTTCTGCACCCTGTTCCACCAACGAGAATTCATGTACAAATCATTATTGTCCTCGACCTCAATGATCTTGTCATTATTCATAACACGTGATTGCATTTTATGAGTATCCATATTCCTAATACTGTTGGTAGACACAAAGTTCTGAATTAGTCTCTTAGCTTCCTGTGGAGTCCTAGTCCCAAAGTTCCCTTCGCTTGCCTGATCCAACATTATATGATATTGCACATCAATACCTTTGGAGAAGAATCCCAGCCGTTGAACCTCCGTGAAACCATGATGTGGATAGTTTTTTTGGTATCCCCTAAATCTGTCTCAAGAGCTTTTAAACCCTTCAGTGGGCAATTTTCTGGTATCCCCTAAATCTGTCTCAAGAGCTTCTAAACCCTTCAGTGGATCCCTTCAGTAGATCCCTTAGCTCTTCGGTCTTTGCATCATCAAAAAATTATTCATAAACGCAGTCTTGACATCATCTCAGGTAGTGAGAGATCCTGGTGGTAGAAGTTTAAGCCAAACAAGTGCATTCCCAGAGAGAGAATACTTGAATAACTTGCATAGAAAATATTCTTTAGTTTCTTCATGCTCCAGGATGCTAGAAACAAAATACTCTAGTGTTTCAATGTGGTCCATGGGATCTTCATGGGGAAGGCCATCAAAGGGGCGCTCGCTCACATGAGTAAAGTATGCAGGTCTTATTTGGCCGTTGACCCCCTGGATTTCTCGAGGTTGAATCGCAGACCTATTAATATAGAATAGAGTGGTTTTGGTTAACTCTTCTATCAATCGATGCTCAGGGATTACATCCCCCTTTGCATATAATTTATGACCTGATGCATTACCCAGATAACCCTCAGGGTCATGCAGGTCTCTATTCCCATCCCTAGTTTGAATAAGTGCCGCAACCATCTCTACTCGTCAGTTAGTGTCAATCGATGGTAGAGTAGAATTGTCGATCGAAGTTCGTCCAATAGTGGTGTTGATCGATGTTGAAGTGTTGTTGTCGATCGATGCTAGACGTTTCTCTCTGCGGATGGTGCGTTTAATAGCTATTGGGTCTGAGAAAAGTAAGTCTTTTTCTTTGTTGCTCATGGTACTGCTCTGCATGTACCTGAAAGACAAGGAAAATTTTATGTAAGTAACTAAAACCAAAAATAAAAACCTAGACTAAATCTATTAATCAAGTCTAATGGCGATCCTCGCTCCCCCGGCAACGACGCAAATTTGATGTAGCTTTTATTATGTACTCTCAAATTAACTCTATAAGCTACTTTTTACTCTCTCAAATAAGAGGTTCAGTTGCAGTAATTAGGGATAGAATCCACAGGGAGCGTGGGCACACAATAGAGTATAGATGTTTAGACTAAGCTAGGCAAACAATTTATTAAAGAAGTAATAGTAGGCAAGTAAGCAGGTGATTGGTTTGATAACAATAAGATGAAATAGTTAGGTCTAGGGATTTATCAATCAATAGATTCAAAACACAAATCAAGGATGCTAAGGGTTTTATAGATCAAATTCTATAACTCTAATTCAATAAGCAAGTAATCCAGCTCTCGCATGCAATTACTAATCAAATGCCTAAGTTCTATGTTCCAGCTCTCGCATGCAAACAAGGGTTGAGCGTCGATCGATACCAATGCTTGGGTATCGTTCGATACTACCTCAGACAAGCATTAACACACATATCGATAATGTTCAACTAGATCCTAGACCAACTCTCGTTTGCGCCTATATATCTAATCCACACAGGGCTCGGGTTCCGTTAATTAATTGCACTCTCGTGTCTCTCAATTGTCCTATGATTTTAGGTTCAAGAAATCAGTCACACTCTCGTGCTATTCCACTACTCCAGATCCTAGTATTACAAGCCACCCTGGTGTAGAGATCTATAGATAACCTAGAAATCATATGACTATCAGTTTGACATTAAGAACATGAAATCCCTAAACCTAACAAGATGATTATTCAGACATGGGAGCAATAACAAAAATCATAGTCTGAATAAATAATAGATATAGAAATCAATATAAAACCAAAGGAGTTCCAATCATTCTCTGAAGGATAATTGATCTTCTCTCCAAAACTTAAGACAAATAATAAAATAAAGCTTAGCCGTCAACAATGGCTTAGAAAACTATATAAATTAGCCGTCATGGCACAATAGTGATAAATATCAGGCCCTATGAGGAGGTTTATTGATATAGCTTTCTATTTTGATTTTTTATTCTGAAGTGTTTTATTGAATTAAGAAAGAGATTATGGTCAAATTTAAATTTTTACTTATTATATAACCATTCTAGATTTATTGATTGCAGTGAGATACCTACGTGGATCATCATGCCACTATATCACACTTACTTAGAAGGTTTAAAGGAACTGAAGATTTTTATTGTTTGCTTTGGGGTTTGACATACACTGGATTGGATTCCTCTTGCAATTCTAGAAGATAAAAGTCTATGTGCTTCTGATTCTCTTCTCTCTCTCGCTTCGGCATTTAGAAAAATAAAACATTGAGATGATTTCCTAAAAGATGCAGAGGGGTAGGTAAATTACATGTGACTCAATTATTCTAATTCGAAAAGGAAGGATCACACATCGTTGGAAGCAAGGGGTAGGTAAATTACATGTGACCCCATTATACGCCTACACTTTGTCAAAAATAAAAGAAAAAGAAATATGAGCACGTTGGACTGTATCAGCATCATTGATTAATTGGACTTGTAAAAAAAGAACATAAAGAGATTCAAAGAAGAGAGAAAGAGGGAAGAAAGTGATCAAGGAAGATTGCCAGTGTGTTCAGATACTTGCAAGGGTAAGAGTCCATATGTACTATGTTAGATACTCCCAAGGTATAGTGTGCACATTTATTTTATGCAAGAAATGAGGTTAGTAAAGGGGTGAGGCAAGCCAATATTTACTAAGTTGTTGGTAAAATGAATTTGGTTTCTATACTAGGATAAGATATATAAAGTTTCTCTAAGATTGACACTTGTTTATTGTAATTGAAACATATTAATGGTGATAATGATAAGCTAGAGATTTTGTGAGTCTCTAACTTTTTGTGAGTCCACAGGTTTAATCTTGTTTTGCTTTAGAACAAACAAAATGTTAAGTCTGGGGGAGTTGATAGGTCCTAATATTTACATGTTTAGACCATATTATAAGTCTTATTTGGAGTTTGTTATGTGTATCTAGGATATGTTTTACAATATTTTTAGGTCCAACTGCAATTTTTGAGCATTGTAGAGATTATGAGACTTTCTGGAGATCAGAGAGAGAGAGAGAGAGAGAGAGAGAGAGAGAGAGGGAGAGAGAGAAAATCCCATAGCTGGTCAAAAATTAGCTAAGTACGAGTCGAGACAGAGCATAGCGTCGATGGACGACACACTCTTGCCATCGATCAACGATCGACGGTCGACGCGCAATAGCCCAATTCGCAAAGTACCCGACTTGAAGCCGAAGTTACATAAATTACAAGATTTCCCTTAGATGAATTTTACCTAGCTTTATATTATCTTTGCTAGTGTTTTATGCAAAGAGAGCTTTTAAAGACTTTAGAGAAAGACTTTACATAGTAGTTTAGCGTTTTTGGGAGAAGACCAAGACTTCTCAAGCTTTGTATTGGAACCCCACTTTCTATCCCTATTCTTTATCTTATGCATTATTTTATGATTATGTTCTGCTTAGCTATGTTTGAGTAGTTACCTTGTTAGATTTAGGGTTTACTATCGGTTTTGATGAATTAGCCAAACAATATAATTGCTAGGGTGATTATTAGATATATCATCAGGATTGTACTTATTGTTTGTGTTCTTGATTAATTACTAAGAACCTTGATCTTAGGATAATTGGCATTGCGAGAGTAGGACTTTTACCTGAATAAATCCCGTTGAGCATAAGTTACTAGGTACAATCAAATGAATGGTCTGGTAATTCTAAGTGAACCAATAGAATCTGAACGTTTAATGCTTGACTAAGAAAGCCATCGATCGATGGTATGCATTCTGAATTTGCACACGAAAGTTGTAGACTCTGAGCTTAGTTATAGGGTGGAAATTACTTATGATATCTTTACTAATTGGATTTTGTTCTATGATTGAAAGCCCTTAAGCCCTTTGGCTTTTATCCATTATAATTAACTATATGAAACCCCTAGATCTAGTTGTTTTCCTTAATTGTTTATAAACCAACAATCTCTCTGTTTACTTATTCTAAGTTTTATTAATTTCCTAGCATAACTATGTCGATTATCAAATCTATTATGTGCCCTCGCTGTCTGTGGATTTGATTCCTAAGTATTACAATTGAACCTCTTATTTGAGAGAGTAATCAGTAGCTTTAGGGTAATTTGAGCATGTATCAATATATATCAATCATTATATTAACATAGTTAATATAAATTTTAGGCACCATGTTTTCTAATTAGCATCATATTTTGGATCTTATGAATTTGAGTGGTGGTGGCGAGTGGTGTGATCGGAGCTTTTGGATTCTCGTCGATCCATATTTTCGTTTTCCAGATCCAGATCTCCAAATATTTTCCAAGGTGAGGCGATTTGATCCCAATTTCTTTCCAAAATTCTCTATTGTGTTTATGTTGAAATTAGGGTTTGGATAGTCCTTGTTTGAATGTTAGGTTGCTATATCATAATGGGAGCTAAGTTGTTAGATATGTGGATCATGATGCATAAGAACCCTTAGAATTTTTAAAGTACTTAATGAATTCCTTGTGTTGATGTGGATGAATGATATTGTTTGCTTGCTTGTGTGATTGGTTGCTATGATGCGTGTGATGAATGTTGATGAAAGCTAGGTTACTAGAGAGAAATGAATGCTTAAGGTGATATATGTTACAAATTTTATCATGAATGTCGATATGTATGTATGTGTGTATGTATGATTGTAAACTGAGTTGTGTGTGACACAGAGAACGGGTGGCGTCTAATGAATGAGTTAATGAGAATGAGGATGATGTATTTATTGAGAAACCGAGAACGAGTGGCGTCTAGAAAGATATGTGGTGAGTTAATGTGAATAGACCGTGTATGGATGGTGACTGTGAAAGGGTTGGATATATATAGTAGGGCGCCATAAGATCGAGTCAGGCCGAGTCTTAGCATAAGTGACTATTAGACTGTTTTAGGACAGGAACTGAATGGCAGACAGTGTCGAAAGGGCCAACAGGCTGCGAATGGGCGGTTGCGTAGGAAGTTGGGGGCCAGTTATTCAACGTAAGATCTCTCAGGATAGAATGATATGCACTGGAAGCGTGAGCGGACCATATGTCCTTATGTCTATTTTGACTGGTGTCGAGTCGTTGAGCTGGGTTGGGTCGAGTCCATGTGTAGCAACGATTGAGTTATTGCATTGATTGGCGCTAGGTGTCTAGTAACTGCATTGCATTGTTTGAAGATATGAAATTATATGATGTGTTGATTGATTGTAGTGGCTAGCCAGCTCTCGTTTCGCATTAAGGAGTATAGAGTTTCATGCAGAGAGACTGGTCTAGATGTTTTCTTACCTACAGAAAATGTCTACTTAATATAATCGACTTTTGTTGGTCGATTCAGTTCGGCACATGAAGTGGAATCGATAGATAGCATGTTAAGCCCATCGAACGATTATATCCATAAAGCATCGATCGACGTTTTCCATACACCATCGACCGACAATACATTTGAGAAGGACGATGAAATAATCATTCCAATAGATATCAACGTCAGTTGTAATACTTCAATCCCAAATAATGACTCTCCCGGAGGTAGAATTTTAAGTCGGGGGTGTGTGCATTGAACACCACTGATAGACCTTGGTATGCAGATATAGTAAATTATCTTGCAGCCGAAGTAGAACCCGAACTCTTCAAGACTATCATAAAAAGAAACTTTTGATAGAAATCTAGAGATATCACTGGGATGAACCTTATCTTTACAAACATTGTTCTGACGGCGTATACAGACGATTTGTTGCTGAAAGAAAAACTCCAGAACTTTGTATCATTGTCATGGATCCGATTACGCCGGACATTTTGCTAGTTTTAAGACAGTTTCAAAAATCCTACAAGCAAGCTTTTGGTGGCCAACTATGTTTCGAGATGCTCAAGCCTACGTAGCGAAATGTGACCCCTGCCAAAGAAGAGGAAAATTCAGCAAGAGAAACGAAATGGATCAAAATTTCATACTTGAAGTTGAAGTGTTTGATTGCTCGGGCATCAATTTCATGGGCCCTTTCCCTTCTTCGCAAGGAAATAAATACATACTGGTCGCTGCAGACTATGTATCTAAATTGGTGGAAGCGATAGAAACTCCAAAAAACGATGCTGCCTTAGTCATTAAACTCTTTAAGAGTATTATCTTTCCTAGATTTGGAGTTCCGCAAATCATAATAAGCGATGGAGGTACCCACTTCATTATCAATGTGTTCGAAAAAATAATCAAGAAACATGGAGTTCACCATCGAGTAGCTACACCTTATCATCCTCAGACTAGCAGACAAGTAGAAGTATCCAACCGTCAGAACAAAGAAATCCTAGAAAAGACAGTAGGATCAACACGAAAGATTGGTCTTTGAAGTTAGATGATGCACTTTGGGCATACCGAACAACGTTTAAAACACCATTAGGAACTACTCCATTTCACTTAATCTATGGAAAAGAATGCCATCTCCCTATATGACTAGCGCATAAAGCAGAATGGGCCATAAAAAAAGATAAACTTTGATGCTAAACCCACAACATAAAAGAGATTAATTCAGCTAAATAAGCTAGACGAAATTAGGTATCCCGCCTACGAGAACTGAAAATTGTACAAGGAGAGAATTAAAGCCTAACACAACAAGAAAATTATTTCACGGCATTTCGAACCAAACGATCAAGTACTCCTGTACAACTCTCGGTTGACTTTCTTTCTCGGAAAACTACGTTCTTGATGGTCCGGAATCTTCACCATTAAAGACGTTACGCCATATGGGATAATTGGCCTAATTAATCCTAAAGGAGAGGATTTCATGGTTAATGGGCAGAGAGTGAAACATTACTGGGCTAAACCTGAAATTCCGCATACTTAGACTATGCGTCTAAAGGTGTCTGACCCCGAATAATAAACCCAATTTTTTCGTCAAGCTAACGACTGTAAACAAGCGCTGAGTGGGAGGCAATCCACTAATTAAATATTAATATAAATATATATATAATAATTATTATTATTTATAGAATATATATATATATATATATATATATATATATATATATATATATATATATATATATATATATATATATATAATAACAATAATTAATTAATTAATAAAAAATATATAATAATTATTTATGCATTTATGAATTTCTTAAGTGAAAATTGAGTCATAGAACAGACTATGGATAGACGCCCCTATGGGATCGTCGATCGACGGTCGAGTTGGTTAACTCAACATGACCCCAATTCATAAATCCCTTCTCTCCAAACCACCGAAAACACCTACGAGTAAACAATCGATTTCTCTCTCTCAAATTTTGGCCGATTTTGCTTGTTTTTGAGCCCAAATCACTCGATTTTCACCCTTTTTAACTGTCTAGTTCACTAAAACATTTAATCATCAAGTTATGTTCTCTAAATCTCTTAGTTTAGGTACCTTTTTAGGTTTTGAAGAAAAATCGAATCTTTTGTGGTTTAGCTCGGAATTTAGGACAATTTAGGGTAATGGAGTACTAGATTAGGAACTATTTATCATCTTTACATATGATTTGCACGATTTGAGTTTGTTCCTTTGGATTTCGTAACCCATGGTTTGCGATGAACCATCGATCGATGCCCATGAGGCGCCGTCAATCGATGCCCATGAGGTGTTGTCGATCGAGGCCCATGAGGTACCATCGATCGATGGTTGTTCTTTTTATCTCGACATCTATTCTGATTCTTGGCTAAGAGATTTAGAGGTCTTCCCCCCACCAGTGAGTGATTCTGACTCTTGGCTAAGAGGTCTTCCCCCCCCCCCCCCCCCCCACTAGTGAGCGATTCTGATTCTTGGTTAAGAGGTCTTCTCCCCACCAATGAGCGATCAGCGGGTGAACTTGGGGGGCTATCTTTTCTGAGCACTTGACGACCTTGAAGGACAAACCCTTCAAGGGTTCTGGCTCAAAGAAGGAGAAAATCAGGAGCCTCTTGACAATTCTATTCAGCTACCTTGGCATCAGCTTCGAGGGAGCCTCATTATACAGGGAGATGCGGTACATGGACGAGGGTCACTTGATGAGGACTCAGTGGCTAAAGGAGGGATGCTATTTGTCTTTTGTGGATGACGACGGGCCTAGGATGATAGAGCTTCCAGCGCGAGAGGTGACAGGCTTTGCTGATGATCCCGAGCGCCTTGCCTTCCGACCATCTGATCAGCATATCCACACATCACCTCTAAGGGTACGCTGCAGAGGAGTCCTCAGACCAGCCCATCTGCTAGCAGAACCAGCAGCAGACGGGCCAGCACGGCCACCTCCATCTCTCCCAGCTTTCCCACAGATCCTACAGATCCCCATTCATGACCATGGTGTTTTTCAGCTAGTCGTAGTGGACGCACTTCGAGCGATATGGGCCAGGGTGGAGACGATGTCTCGATGCCAGTGTTTCAGCCGTCCCAGGACCAGATCGAGATCGCCACCGGGAGCCGCACCACAGCCTCAGCAGCCCGATATGGATACCTCAAACGAGGAGTAGTCTCCTTTGTTTCTCCTTCGTCTCTTATTTCATTTTTAGACTTACACTCATACTTATTTCATTTTCCTTGTTGCATTTGGATTTAGACTCATTTATTTATTTCTGTTTGGATGTCTTGATATGTGTTTGAGTGAGCTAACGCAAAGAGAGATGATCAGATTGGAGAGTAGGCGCACAAGATTTCATTCTTCTAGCATAACATCGATCGACGATAATGTGTTGCCATCGATCGATGGCGAATAAATAAGAAAGGTAAAATAGATAGTTCGAATCCACCATCGATCGACACCATCAGTTTACCATCGATCGCCGGTGATGGTTTACCATTGATCGACACTCACCTATAGCCATCGATCAATACTCCTTGCGGAGTTTGGTATATTTGACTTTCTCTAACATTGTTTCCTTATGATTTAATTTTTCCTAAACCAATCGAGGACAAATTACACTGGGGACATTGTAATTTAAGTCTGGGGGAGGTTCGCTAATGCTATTTATTTGGTTTTGAGTTGTATTTCTATAATTATATAAGTTTTTCTATAATTTTTTCAAAAGTTTTTATTGAGTCAAGAAGGACACTGTGATCAAAATTTATTATTGACTAACCACACTTTAGCACCACTCTTAGAAGGTTATTTGCAGAGATTACTAGAGATACCAAAGTGCATCATCCTGCCACTATATCACATTTTCTTAGAAAGTTTGAACGAACCGAAAATGATTTTCAACACTAATTCTGACATTATTTGCTTGTTTTAGGGCTTGGTATACACTTGATCGGATTCCTTCTGCAAGTCTGTAGGTACAAGTCATTGCACCTCTGGTTCCCAACTCTCTCTCTCTCTCTCTCTTCAGCATCTATTTAAAGGCTTACAAGATTAAGATGACTTCCCGAGATGCATAGAGGTAGGTACATTACTGATGACCCCATTATTCTAATTTGGGGTGAGTCAAACTAATATTTGCTAAGTTGCTGGTAGAATGAAATTGGTTGCTATACTAGGATATGGTATATAAAGTTCCTATGTGATTGATTTGGTAGGATGTGGTTGCAACAAAGTAGGGTGACAGTTATACTTAGACATTATGTGAGTCTCCGCTTTCAAAACTTCTATCACATGATTTGTTTGCTTGAGGACAAACAAAAGGTTAAGTTTGAGGGAGTTGATATGACATGAATTTTACCTATTCTACCTATGATATATAGAGTGTTTTTAGAGTCTTTTCATAGTCTTTTATATGCATTTGGTAATATTTTAGAGTATTTACAGGTCTAGGTACTCACTGGAAGCAAATGGAGCTTTTGGGATATTTTGGAGCATTTAGGATGCTCAGCCAGAAACTCAGAGTCGGATCCAGTTTTATGCGTGAACCATCAATCGACGTCACACACTGTGCGTCAATCGTAGCCAAGTTAACTGCGAGATGAATGAAGGCTTGAGAAATTACAAGTTTTACCCAGAAGTTCCATCTTTTGCAAGACAAGTCCCTGACCAAAATTTAGACTATTTATTAAGGTTTTCTATGGCTTTCTTTGCGCCATATTCTAGGAGCCCAAACTATGTGATTGAATAAACATCTATTGGAGAGAGAGATTTGATCATCATTACAGAGAAGATCTTAAACTCCTATTTGTTTTTTACTCAGATTATTCTATTCAATTTATTCAAGATTTAATCATGTTCTTTATTGCTATGTCCGAGTAATTTTGTTATTATATTTAGGGTTATTCAATGGTAATAATGTACTGATGATTTTATAGAATTTTTAGGGTAATCTTCTTGGTTCTTTGTTTAAATTGCTCTTAATGCTAAGTTGAACTTGATCACCTCAATCTTACAAATTAGGGTTCTATAGCGCAAGCGAGAGCTTGGTTATAACCTGGAATCTATCTTAAACAATCTAAATAACTGGTAAGAAACAAGAGTTGAATCAGAAGTTTAGAGAACCCATCAAACCGCGAAACCATAACTGTTTAGAATGAGCATCGATCGATATCACCTAATGGAAATCGATCGATACTCAGTTGAGATGCGCGAGAGCGATCTCCTAATCCCTAAGGTTTGAGTTCGAGAAAGGTTCTTAATTAAAACCTAGCAATCTATTAATTTGTAGTATATAATTTCCCCTAAGTCCAATCTCTTAATTTGATCATCACAAACCAAAGCAATCTTGAAATTGTTTTTATTATTCTTATTATTATAATTCACCTAGATTTAATTCGAAATCAATAAGTCTATTTTGCAATCCTAGAGTCTCTGTGGATTCGAACCCTACGTACTACACTGAACCTCTTATTTGAGAGAGTAAAAGTGGAAAATAGGGTTAATTTGAAAGTGAAATAAAACCCCACATCATCCACCACACTTTTGATCTTGCTTGGGGAGAAATCATCTTCTCATATGTGATGCTGCTTTCTTTTAGATTCCCAAACGCTTTAAGAAAAAAACTTTAAAATTTTGAGATGATAGATTTCTCCAGAACAATATGTATATTGTTTGGAAAAATTAACCCATGAGCAATAACCTCCAATTATAGCGGGACACAAATCTATTGGTTCCGGCTTTCATCTTCCGGATCCTGCCTCTGGCTTGTAGGTCAAATGATTTCTCCTACCTAAGAATAAATGTAAATCTTCCTCTAGCTAAGGTAGCCATCTTAGACAAGACACGTCTTCTTAAATCTGAGAGAAAGAGGAAGTATTCTAATATATATGGTCATCCTTAAGAAAATTGGACATATTATATTATCTAAAGATATAATGTATATTTCCAAATTATAGGAGAGGGGCAAGACTTCTACTATAAATATAAGGTTCCTAAACCTAAATAACGGAGGTCAGCATGTCCATCTATAGAAGACATTAATTCCACATTTCGCCAAGACAAAAATTGACCTAGAAGACCATATTCATCTCTGTGCCTATGAAAGGTTGATCTTCGTGATTGTTTTCAACCATACCAAGATATATGCTCACTGCAGCTGATAGACTAAAATCTGATCTTGCTACTGTCAAGTTAACAGTGGTTGTTGTAATACATTTATATTCAATTCCATAGGACCAGTTCACACTTTATCTTTATATACTCAATATCAAGCTAAAACAATATAGTAGTTGTAAAACTGAATTAAAACATGTTAAACAAGTAACACGATTCGGTTGTGTTTTCATATTATGAGGATGCTAGCCTAGGGGTATTTCATCAGATACCAAATTATTGTGAGCCAAAAAATTATTCAAGTTTGATTAATGACCAAGTCTATAACTCATAACACTCTAGCTAGATCAACACACTGTCGTGGTACTTCTCCTTTTATAGATCAGCCTTGATACCTAAAATTTAGCTTGAATTCAGGCATGACTGTAAAAATAATGCTAAAGTCTAATTGGTTCACAAAACGCTATAATATCTACTTTTGCTGATTAGGGTTGCAATGCTTATTAATAATAAATCTAGCAACCTATCTCACGGTTGATGGATTGATTAAGACTAAGATCATGCACTAAGTGATCAGTTAATGCAAACAATAAGTATGGTTATGAATGAAGACAACCAATAGATACTTATCTATGTTTAGCAAACCGATCTAACACCCTATAACCCTAGACTAAGCAAAATGACTACTCAGTCATTAAACAAGTAAACACCAAGACAGAGATGTAAAGCAAAATGAAGGACGAGTGAACAAAAAGTAGGGTTCAAGAGTTCTTCTCAAACTAGAGAGTAGATCCTTCTCCCTTAAAAAGTAGCAATGGCCAAGTAACAAAAGCTCTCTTGGTTTCTTGCGTAAAAAACTAAGGTTCCTAATAAATGAAAGAGGAAGAGAAGATATATGGAGGCCACATGCGGCATGAACCAAAAGATGGGAAAACTAGGGAAAATCCTGAAATAGGATCTTGGTTTCCATAAATATTGGGAACAGATAGTCGATTGCTCTGCTCACTCAGGAACACCCGTCAGGTTGCTCCGGTTGGTTACTTCATGAGAAACACCAATTCTAGCTCGTTTTCCTCCTATATCTGTCCAAGGATTTTCTTACCTACTCGAGACCTGAAATGACTCAAAATGAACTAAAAAGACTAGATAAAACTCTAAAAACAAATGGTAGATCTTATATACAATGTGTCAAAAGCAAAACATATCAATTTCCTAAGACTTAGATCCTTGTTTGTCCTCAAACAAAATCAAGTATCAAGAACATGGAGACGGGTTTGAAAGTGTGGGAACTCGCCTATTCTCAGCAACCATGTTTTAACCGCGAATCTCTGTACCATACAAGCAGTAGAACTAGGACAACACATCCTTACCGGAACCACACAAACAGCTGTTCAAACCAGCTCCATACTCTATATCTCGAACCTGAAAAAGTCATCCATACCAGACAAAAATCCTTACACTCAATTAACAGTGGTGTGAGCTTCTCATCAAAGGTATTAGTCAGGATAGACGGTTCTAGGTGTGAAAAGGCCATATAAGTGTTTAGGTGGAGCTAATCAATGTTTAGGAGTTATCATTTCTTTGTAGAGGACGTGGGATATTGTGCAAAATTGCAAGAGAGGATAGATCCATTGATATCCACAGTCTCTACTCATTTTTGCATGTTCTCTCTCTGGCACAGATGCTCCGATCATTCCTTGTTCTTTTCTTTCAAATCGGTACCCATTCTTTTGCTTGACCTTCTAAGTGGTTCATGTTTCTTTGAATTCTTCCCCTCCTCCATTACTGTATTCTAAATTGTTGATTTTTTTAGCAACACGATGATGCGATGGTGATGTGACGAAGGAGGAAAACATGATGGTTCTGATGTGCCACTGGTGGTCCTGATTATACAACTATTCCGGTTTCCACCCCCACTCTTGTGCGGTGACTTGTGTGTTGGAGCAGTTGCTCTATTAACCTCGGTTGCTATCCTTCTGAACACTTTTTTTGCTGCAGTAACGAGTAAGAGGCTGCGTCGATCCCTTTCCTCTACGGCCCTTTTGCAAATATCTGCAGATAAGATACTGAAAAGCAAAAGGCATGAGGACAGAATAAAGTCTTAAGGTTTCAAGATGGGTACTAGCTAAAAATGAGCTTTCCACTCAGGATCAGCAAGATGGATAGAAAGAATAAGAAGTCCTAAGTGTAATATCGTTTCCCTAATCTAACACCCATGACAAGAAGAATTTCTGTCAAGATTAGGTTCAAGTTAAATGGAGTTAAGTCTTTCCAGAGTAACCTCGACAAGTCGAAGCTTCTTGAGAACAAGATGAGATAATGTCAGGATGTTCCAGGTCCACATGTGTGTCTTTCGTCACTACTAAGGTCACTGAATAAGATAACTAAAGCACGAGGGTGGTTAATAAACATCACAAAATAAGGTCCTAGTTCCCAAAAATTTTTTTGAATGACTCGATCTTAAAATTGACTCGGTAAGAAACATCAAAATGACTCAAGACTGACTCAAAACATAAGGCCAAAGGAAACAAACGAAGATCAGTAGCAGATAAGTGCCTCGTCCAGACTTACTTCACACCATCACTGGTGTGAAAATATATACAAGGAAGGCGAAAATAATAAGCAAAAACATAAAAATAAAATAGTTCAAATGAATAAGGTGGTGATGCTGGGTTACTCAATCAGTCTCTTCACTGACAGAACAGTGTACCTCCTGTTCCGATCCCTCTGCACAACCGCTGGTGATGGCTCCTCGTACATCGGACGCTTCTCTGCGGCGCGTTGCTCCGCTCTCGCTGCCTGCTCCTGAAGATTGGCCCTGGAAACAGCCTCCAGTGATCGCATGAAGTATCTTCTTCATGCGGCTGTTTTTCTTGCGCTGAGTGATGATCATCCATCGCCAGTATATCTCTACATCAACATCATCAGAAATATCCCTGGGATCGTAATCTCCATCCGCGTAGGGGCCTCCGCCGCTTTAATCATCCATGTTGATGTCCTCGTGAGTGGGTGATGGGACTCGTGGATCAGTGAAGAGGTACTCCGGACCAGGCAGGAAACGTATGTTGTCGAAGATGCTGAGACAGATGATGGAGGTCTGCAGGAGTTTGTAGTAGAGCGCGCTCCCATCCTTGTCCTGGAATTTGTAGGTGTTCTCGTCGCGCAAGATTTGGCAGTTAATGAGATAGGGAATATTGATGAACTCCGGCGTTGCGTTGAATGTGTAGGGGCTGAAATCAATATTGAAGTGGCGGATGAGAGGTGTGAGAAGGCTGCCGCAGCGATCCCTCTTCTTTCATACTTCAACTGCCGATGCTTTTTTGTCCACGAACATTGTGGCAAGAACACAATCGGGCTGGTTTTTAGCGTGGCTATCGGGAAACCGTCCCTTGCAGTCCTTATCTCATACTCTATCCCTGCATAGAGCATCTGAATCTCACTGTTGGTGGCCTTGGAGGTCTGATCTTTTTAGAAGAGGAGATTTCTCAAAACATTTGCGACTATGCTCATCGTGGGGTTTCGGATGTGAGACTGTCTGGCTGTTCGGGACTTGAATTCTCCTGTCGTAATGAGCTCCCAAAAGGCCTGAGTTGGAGGGAATCTCTTTGGAAAAGAAATCTCCTTGTGCTCTTCTGCTATGTCATAGATCTCCATGAGCTTCTCCATTGAGTGCTCTTGCCTCTTACCAATGGCAAAGAAGAAGAACGATGCATTCTCAAAAGTGGGCAAGTCCGGGAAAAAGCGTGTGAGTCTATAGCAGAGAGTAGTTATCCCTTGTGCGTGAAGGACATGGTGCACATCCTCATGTATTCCGAGTTGAAAGAGCAACCGAGCGTAGATGAAATGCGTGGAAAACAAAAAAAGAGTTGAATAGTTTGATCCCCAAAACTGCTCGCTCTTCTCGTGAGGAAAGAGAGTGATTGTAAATTTTACCTTGCTCGATTGGTGATTTCGAATGCAAAAACAGAGAAAGCTCGAGAAATAATCCAAGTTAGCACCAAAAATCACTCAACTCCGTCAAGAATTGAGAAAGCTAAAGTTTTTGCAAAACCTTTGGTAAAATCGCACAAGGAGAGGAGAGAAAGGGTTTGCGGGGGAAGAAAAGGTAGGGAGAGAGAATCTTAAATATGCCCACGGTTTTTTTGGTCTGAGATACTTACATGCACGGAGCAACTGCTCTGAAGTGGGAGCAGCCTCCTGGTTTTTCCCTGCAAGGTTATCGGTATTTATGATTTTTGACCTACAACTAAATTAAAAGAAACGGAAACAAAAATCTAGAAATATATACAATCACCAGTGGGTTGCCTCCCACCAAGCACTTGGTTTAAGTCACTAGCTTACCTTAGTTAGCCGATTAGGCTAAGGAAGGATCGACTAGGGGAATTTCTTCACCCTCTGCGATGGTTGTCTCAGCTAGATATGGCTTCAAGCGCTGACCTTTGACAAAAAAATTATCCTTCTTTTGTGTCCAGCAACACAACATCTCCGTAGGGGAGAACCTCTTTGATAGTGAAAGGTCCAGACCATATTGATCTCAGCTTTCCAGGGAACAGCTTCAACCTGGTATTAAAAAAGCAGCACCTGATCTTTTGGCGCAAATCTCCTGCTGATGATCCTCTTGTCATGATAGGCCTTGGTCCGCTCCTTATAGATTTTTGAGCTTTCATAGGCCATATTCCTTATCTCTTCTAAATGATGGAGTTGAATAGAGCGCCTTTCCGCGGCTGGTTTTGATGTCGAAGTTGAGCAGCTTCACAGCCCATGCGCCTTGTACTCTAGCTCCATAGGAAAGGTGACATACCTTACCGTACACCAAGTTGTAGGGAGTGGGCCCGATTGGTGTCTTGTAGGCTGTTCTGTAAGCCCAGAGAGAATCGTCGATCTTGATCGACCAGTCCTTGCGCGTAGTTCTGACTGTCTACGGAAGGATGCTCTTTGTCTCTCTATTTGAAACTTCAACCTGACCGCTTTTCTGAGGATGATAAGGAGTAGCGACCTTATTCTTCACACCATTTTTCTTCAACAGATTTGCTAAAATCTTGTTGATGAAGTGACTGCATCCATCGATAATGACCACTCTAGGTATTCCGAACCTTGGAAAGATTATGACTTTGAACATCTTAGTCACCACTTTTGCATCGTTTGTGGGACTGGCCAGAGCCTCAACCCACTTAGATACATAGTCAACCACCACCAGGAGATATTTGTTCTTAAAGGATGGTGGGAATGGTCCCATGAAATCAATCCCCCAACAATCGAACACTTCTATTTCCAAGATGAAGTTCTGTGTCTTGTGGTTTCTCTTGCCGATATAGCCTTTTCGCTGACATGAGCTTCACTTGGAGATGAACGCTTGAGCATCCTGAAACATATTTGGCCCCCAGAAACCGGCTTGAAGCATCTTAGAGACAGTCTTGAAAGTTGCAAAATGCCCTGCATAAGAGGATCCGTGGCAGGATATAGGATCCCTGGAATTTCAGCTTCAGCTACACACCTTCTGAATACTCCATCCTTTCAATGTGGTACAAGTATTGCTCATCCCAAAAGTATTGTCTTGCAACCCTTAAAAACTTCCTCTTCTCATTACAAGTAAACTCCATTGGTTCTTTCTCAGCAGCTAGGTAGTTTGCAATCTCAGCAAACCATGGAACGTTTGGGTACCTCTTCTTGATCACAGAAAAAAATGCTCTGGGTCGCTAGAGGAGCTTGTGCGGAGCGGTTGTTCAGCTGTTCTTCCTAGACTGATCGAATAAACATGCTCCACCGAAAGACTATCGCCAAGAGATGTTTCCTCGTCGATCTTCATTCTGGATAAGTGGGCAGCAACCCCATTTTGTATCCCTTTCTTTTCCTTGATCTCAAGATAAAATTCTTGAAGCAAAAGAATGCATTTTACCAACTGTGGCTTAGGATCCTTCTTTGTTAGCAAGTACCTCAAAGCCGCGTGATTAGTGTGCACTACCACCTTAGAAACCACCTATTAGGACCTAAATTTTTCAAAGGCAAAGACAATTGCCAACAGCTCTTTATCAGTTGTGGTGTAACGACACGGTGCTTCACATAGGGTCCTGCTTGCATAGTAGATCACGTGCAGGTTCTTGTCATTTATCTGACCCAAAACTGCTCCAACTGTGAAATCACTTGCATCAGTCAATATCTAGAATGGAAGATCATATTCTGGTGGCTGCACAATCGGTTCACAGATGAGGCTCCCTTGGTTGTGTGGAATGTAGCCAAACAATCTCTATCGAACTCGAAATTGGTCTCCTTGCAGAGCAGTCTAGTGCGTGGTCTTGCGATTTTTGAGAAATCTTTGATGAACCTCCTGGAGAAACCAGCATGTCCAAGGAAACTTCTGATTCCCTTGAATGAATTTCGTGGCTAAAAAGTCATCATCACCTCAACTTTTCCTTGTCTACCTCGATCCCCTTCTCTGAGATCTTTTGACCGAGCACGATTACATCCCTTACTTTGAGCACTAAGTGTTTCTCTTCACACCGCTGCAACACCCAGCAAAAATTTGAAACACAAACAGAAAAAGAGCTTCCATAGACACTGAAATTATCCATGAAAATTTCCATTATATCCTCGATCAAATCAGTAAAAATAGACATAATTCGACGCTGAAACGTTGCAGGGGCATTGCACAGGTCGAATGACATTCTCCTGTAGGCGAATGTGCCATAAGGACATATAAACGTCGTCTTCTCTTGATCGTCTAGATGGATGGGTATCTGAAAGAAACCTGAGTAACCATCTAAAAATCAGTAGTACGGGTGGTTAGCCAATCTTTGAAGAATTTGATCAATAAATGGAAGTGGAAAGTAATCCTTGCGAGTTGCATAATTTAATTTGCGGAAATCAATGCACATACGATGGCCAATTACAATCCTAGTAGGTATCAATTCATTCCTATCATTTGCTATCACTGTTATTCCACCTTTCTTAGGAACTACATGAACATGAATAACCCATCTGTTATCAGAGATAGCTTAGATTACACCAGTCTCTAGAAGTTTTATTGTCTCTTTCTTTACAACATATTTTAGATCGGGTTTAACCTCTTCTGATGTTCTATTGAATTCATCGATTCATCGATTCATCTTCTAGATTTAATTTATGTATGCACAAATCAGGTGAAATACATGGAATATCATCTAGTGAAAACCCTAATACCTTTCAATATTTCCTCAGCTCACACAAACGTTTAGCAGTTTCCACATTATTAAGTTCAGAGTTCACAGTGACAGCGTATGTGGAATTTGCTCCACGAAAATCATACCTGAGTCCCGTGGGTAGGGACTTGAGCTTAATCTTTGGGGTCATGAACTCGCACCATGAATCGTCTAGCAGGTTACTAGAGTGTTCGCTCGTTTTGGAACAGTCGCTCTGTCTGGTTTAACTTGATCGCACTTCTCCCCCAGACTCAAGTAAGCGGCCATCTTGTCCATGCATTTTTTAGAGTCAAGCATCTTTGCTTACCCATCGGCGTCTACATAGAAAATGTTCTTCTCAGCTTCGGCTCTGATTAAGGATACTTCCAATGGATCATCCGCTAGGATTTATTTGATCATTCATATTCTAGGTACTAATGTTCCATCCTCTTCATACATTTCAAAGTCTGTCCGTCCAGCATCGGTTTCTTAAGCAGATTATCCATCTCAAATTTCATCACAATGTCTCCCAACTGGAGATCGATCCTCCCATTCCTCACATCAATGATTTCACCATCTGTGCATAAAAAAGGATGGACCAAAATGAGTGGCTCTTTTCGTTCTTCTTCAAGTTCTAGAAGCAAGAAATCAGCTGGGACCATGGTGTTTCCAATATGGACATGTAGATCTTGGAGAGCACCTATCGGGAGCTTGACTGATCTGTCTGTGAACACCAAGGAATTCCTGGTTGGTTTGAAATCTGTGAAACCCAGCCTCTTTGCCACTAAATAAGGCATGAGGTTTACGCTTGAGCCAAGATCACATAGAGAGCATGCGAATATTGTTTTCCCAATCTGGACTGAGAGGGAAAATTTTTTCGGGATCACCCATCTTCTTACCACTCTTTTCTGGAGAAATACACTACATTCCTAGGAAATGATCATGACATCGCTGTCTCCTGATATCTTCCCTGAGTCCAATCCCTTCATTAAACTGCGCATGGAGGATATCATCTGAATCGCATCAATCAAGGTTAGCTTGATGGTCAAGTCCTCAAGCATCTTCTTGCACATCATCTCCTCGAGATCCTTACGAAATTTCTTCTCTGGAACAGAGTATGGTACCTTAGGCGTGTAAACTCGAGCAGGAACGGTTTCAGTGGGTGATGTAGGAACGGAATATTTAGGTGCAACAGGTTGTTCAGCATCACCTTGTTCCTCTTCAGGAGCATCCTCAAGTATAGGTTGATGTGACACTTTGTGTTTCCCCTTCTATGCTGCAGTGAACTTCTTACGAACAATCTCTGCGAGTTTTCTTCCACTTCTCTGCTCAACTGCATTACAATCCTTGGCATTCTTATCTGTTTTCCAAAGAAGCGTCCCTTGCTGCCTTTTGATACTCTCAGCTGTCTGAGAAATATGAACGTCCATCTTTCTTATGTTACTCACAACAGCATCGTACTTGGAGTTTAGCCCAGTGAACATTTTGATGTTTGTAGTAATATGATTCAATGCCATGCCCTGAATCTGCTGACCTAGCAACAGATGTTGCATCATCATGCACAAACCCTTCAACTCATCTTGCGGACTGTGGGAAAAAAAATTCACACCGTCGATTTCCGTAATCGAAGGAAAGTCAAGAAACCCTAACATTCCCTAAGGTTCCGGATTTCTGCAGAGCCTACGACACGTAATCAGATTATGAGTAACAAAACGCGAGATAATCATGTACGACTTTGCAAGTAAACGAAATATCTTATTGAATCTTCTTTGCGTAAGAATGTCAAGATTATACAACAAGATTTAAGAGCTTCGGCCACAAGAGCTGTCGGCGAGTTTCCTAGCTCCAACAACCTATGCTCTAAGAACTCTAATTCGAGCCGCAGCTCGATAAATGAAATTTCTAAAAGGTTTCTAAGTGCTAAGTTTTCTAGGAATTTTCTTGTGTGTGCGTCCCCTCCCCTTGACCTCTCTTATATATTCCTCCAAGGTCGGTCGTCCTTCCCTTTCTACCTTTTATTCGAGTCTATCTTTCCGCGGAGATCTTCCTTATCTTTTAGATTTTTCATGATTATCTAGAAGCTTTAACATTTATCTTCTTTTCCATTTATCTTCTGCGGAGATTAGATATACCGTCATCGTAGGACTCATTTTTGTCTGAATACCGTAAGTGGGCCTTTTGTTGCGTTTTAGGCCTTTTCGGGCTGTTTTATGACTTAAGCATTTTTACGAAATCCTTCGGAGAAATCACTTTTCATAAGATGTTCGTTTCCGCATCGTTGGTTCCGAAAATAATAGAACTGTTCGTATAGTCGAGATAGCAATGGTGTTAAGTTAACCATTATCGTTTTATACGATTGATTGAAAGTTTTTACTAGAAAACAGGTCCTTGCTATTTTTATCGCAAAACTTCATTGGAAACTCTAATCAAGACAAAACGAGAATCAGTACGGTTAAGTCCCGATGGAGAGGCTAAAGAAGCGGAGATGGTCTCATTGACCGTAGGCGACAAGGCATGGCTCGTGTATAGTCTCCTATGGGCGATGAAACTTGGGAATGGTCTCGTCGCCAATGGGTGACAAAACTTGGTGTTGGTCTCGTCGCCCTTGGGTGAAAATACATAGCTCTTGTCTCGTTGCCCGCGGGCGATGAGACGTTTCTCTTGTCTCATTTTTCACGGTCGACAAGACTCGATGTTGGTCTCGTCGCCCGTGGGTGACACGTGTCTTGTTTCCCACAAGACTTTGGTCCGTTCTTGTTTCCTGAGAAGTTTAGGATAAGATTGTCTTCCGGTGAGCTGAAAAAAACGTGAAGTGTCTGGACACGATATTTTCTCATTTTCTTTTACTGAGAAGAGAGGAAATTTTCCCGCGGTAATTTTAGGACATTTATTCCTTCGCAAACGATTTTGACCCCAACAGTTAGCCCTCCAACTTGCGAGAATCGTTGTCATGTTTTCGTGAGGTGTTAGTATGTTAGGTAAATTAGGCGGAATTGATGGTCAAATGTTCCGAGGGTGAATAGTAGATTCTTTTCCTATATGTATGTGGAGTAAGTTTTAAAATTCCTCACTTGCTCATTTCCACAAGAATTCTTGTGTATGAGATCTCTTTCTCTATTCTTTCTCTTTATTATTTTTTTCATGGCTCCTAAAAAGAGAATATTGGAGAAAGCATTGCCCTCTTCTTTTGTTCCCGAGAGCTTGCGCGTTAAAACGTCGAGGTTGTTCTGAAAGTTTAGTTCTTGCCGAACTTTGTTGACCCTGAGGAGGCGCTCCCGTACTGGGAAGCTACATGCGGTATCGTAGGTGTTGCTGATGGGCCCAGTTAGTGTAGGGATTCTTACCTCGCCACCATCAAAGACTTCTGTTGAGTTCCGGAGGAGGTGGAGTTTCGAATACTGAAACACAGAGAAAGTACCGATGCTTTCCCTTGTGGTTACTTCACGTGTTACGAGACACACCTCCTATTTTTTCATTTGTGGTTTCCCATTCTGGAGTTGTCGATAAGCCAACTTTATTGGAATGCTGGTTTTGAGCTATGAGCGAGGAATGGACTTAAGTGTCGATTACCTTAAGGCTTTTTTGTGCCTCCAATGTACAGGTTTGCCACTCTGGTACTGTCTCAGGCCGAGAAACCATATGGAGGTGATCAAGGCGTTTAAGTCCAATTATCACAGCTGGGACCAATATTACATCTTTGTGCATATAGACAATGCCTCGGTTGCGGAAGAATGCATCCTATTTTTAGGCATAGATGGGGTCCCAAGGGTATCGTGATCGGATACTTTGGTCGTTCCTATTTTTGCCGATGTCTGACCACATGTCTATTTTCTTTGTTTTGCATTTATTGATCATCTTCCCATGTTTCCTGCAGACACGCTTATGTTAGGGATATTCTCCATGGTGGTCCATTTTACTGGGGATACTTCTCTCCGAAGGGACTTCGAGCGGCGGTTGCGTGTCATCAGGCTCAAGCTTGACCTTACACTGTGGTTGAGGAGGATTTGAATCCGGCTCTGGATGACTTTGTTCCCTACGATATTCATGTTGGGGGGGGAGGGGGGAGAGAGAGGGAGAGATCTCCCAAGAACAAACAAGTTGCCATTGATGAAGGCAATGTTTCCTACGAGGCGGTGGAAACTTCTACTGACAAGTGGTATCGACATTTTCTTCCTGGAGATGGAAGTGGCACCAGTGAGGCCCTGCTGCATTCGTTGGAGGTGAATCCAAACTTGACGCTTACCTTTCCTTGCTCAACGTTCCGTCGTGTCAGCTCGTGACCAGCAACGAGTCTGCTGGATCAGAGAAGTTTGCGGAGGCATCTCGTTTATTCATGAGGTTAGTTTTTGTATTTTGGTTTGATTTATTTGTCGAGTTCAACCTCTAATTCTTTAAATAACTCTTTGCAGGGCCTTCTCGTGATGGATGAGGCTCTTAGGGCGAGCTGTTTGGAAGTGCATATGGCTCGGTTTAAGGTTGATATGGCTGAGAAAGAGATATCGAGCTAGAGCAAGCTTCTAGTCTTCGTTGTGCGCGTCGAGCTTGACGGAGGGGGATGGCCTCGATCCTGAAGGACTGCTTGGCTCGGTTTTCAGCTGACTTTGGGGAGTTCAAGCAGGTCCAAAATTCCTTTCGGGACTACCACGAGTGTTCTTGAGGTCAAAATCGGCCATGACAGAATTAATGCTAGAAAAATCCCGAGAAATATTTCTTGTCTAAAAAGAAGTATAAATCCATGACAAAATCTTCGTGTAATTTAAAAGAAAGAAGTTATACGACAAGTTCTCGGATAGGAGGGTCCGATCCGAACAAATGACTATTGGGGTAGAAGGAATACGATACCAAACATGTGGTCTAACTCGCCAAACGGGTGAGTTGGATCGAACACACAGTTCAACTCGCCCATTCGGCGAGTTGGACCAAGCAAGATGGTCAACATGCCGAATGGGCGAGTTGGATCAAGCAAAAAGGTCAACTAGCCCTTTGGTGAGTTGGACCAGTCCAACTGAGGTGGGTGTGTTTTTATGTTCTAATAGGGTAATAATATCCTAAACAAACAGCTGTCAAATTAACCATTAATCCTAACACACAAAACAATAATACTCTTGTTAAGAGAGATCAGGTGTACTTAGGGATCGAATCCACAGAGAAATATGGCACACAATAGATTTCTTATTTCTAAAGGCTAAGCTAGGTAACTATATATATTGGTAGCAAGTAATCATGTCAAGGAAATATTCCTTATTAGAAGGTATAGATGCAATATGGAAATATGCTACTAATGTAAATATGGAAATATGCTAGTAATGTAAATATGGAAATATGCTAGTAATTTAAATATGGAAATACTCTAGATCTAGGGTTTCATGCAAGTGGATTATAGTAGATAGAAGTTAAAGGTATGTAATCATTGAACTCGAATTCTAATGTAAAAGACACCACTTCTACCATGCGCACCTAATCTATTGACTAAGTCAAATGTCAGCTCTCTCTTGTTGACACGGAATGACTGTCGATCGATGGAAATGATCCTGCGTCGATCGATGGTTTCTTGAGTCAAGCGTTATGACCTAATTTGATAAGTTCACTAGATTGATTAAATCAACTCTCGTTTTTTTTTCTAGCAACCTAGCTCAACAGAATAGATTATGGTAGTATACCATGCTCTCGCCTGCGCCTAACTATCATATTATCAGGGTTATAGTTAGCTACTCTAGAACACAAGCAATAAACTCAATTCTATTAATAGATCTAATAATGACCTTAACAATTCTATTGCTTGGCTAATCTATCAGTACCATTGATAAACCTTAAACCTAGTTGATAACTACTCAGACATAATTAAAGTAAGAATAATAATCTGAATAAAATGCATAGATAAAATATTGGGGTTTCAAAGCACACTTAGAACACTTAGCCCCCCTAGCACTAGCACATTTTTTCTGGTGCAATACATAAAGTATGAAAATATAAAACCCTAAAGTCTAGGTCAAAACTCGTCCAAGTGTAATCATGTAATCTTGTGTCATGTCTCTAACTTGGGCTTGAAAGTCGGTTGTCTGCGAACTGGACATCGATCGATGGCAGATCTGCAACATCGATTGATCTTGGTCATGTAACATTGGTCGACACCTACGTTGTATCGTCGATCGATGGTAATCTTGTACTTCGACTCTCTTCAATGATCAACTACGGATTATTCCTCTCCAAATTCTCCAAAAGCTCCAAGTATCTCCATATATCTCCAAAACGTACCTTGACATGTACAGACCACAAAACATAGCCTAGACACTCATAACAAACCCTAAATAGAGTCTATAACATGGTGCAAAACTGGTAATAAATAGGCTATATCACCAACTCGACGAACGGGTGAGTTCGACCAAGCAAGATGGCCAACTTCCCCATTTGGCGAGCTAGACTAAACAAGATGGTCAACTCGCCCATTCGGCGAGTTGGACCAAGAAAGATGGTCAACTCGCACATTCAGCGAGTTGGACAAAGAAAGATGGTCAACTCGACGAACAGGCGATTTGGACCAAGCAAGATGGTCAACTCGCCCATTCAGCAAGTTGGATCAGTACAACTCGCCGAACAGGGGAGTTGGACCAAGCAAGATGGTTAACTCGCCCATACGGCGAGTTGGACCAAGCAAGATGGTCAACTCGCCCATTCGGCGAGTTAGACAAGGCAAGTTGGTCAACTCGCCCATTCGGCGAGTTGTACCAACCCAACTCGCCCCCGAGGCGAGTTAGACCAAACATTAACCAGATCTTATGCCTTCCATTGAACCTCGGCGGATCCACCCCTCGTTTTTTCTCAATCGGAGTTATCGTTGGGACGTTACGGTAAAAACCGTGAAGACTCATTTTCCCAAATGAAGTGCATGGTTATCATACAAACGGCAACGGTTAACTCAACACCATAGTTGTCTAATCTATACGAGAAGTGTGAACTTCGTATCTAAAGAGAAGTCGTATCATTAAACGTTCTTTTGAATAAATCGTAAAAACGTTTAAGTCAAAATACAGCCCAAAGAGGTCTAGAACGCGGCTAAAGACCCACTTGCGATTCTATAGGAAATTTAGCCCAAAAATGTCATGACGACGTATCTTTACTTGCATAAGAAGATAAATCTCGCGAAATCAGAAGATAAATGTCAAGTTTCCAAGATAATGATGAAGATCGAGTTAAAAAGGAATATTTTTGCGAAGCAATCGACGGTGTGAATTTCGGTTCCCATAGTTTGGCGCTAGAAGGAGGGGAGGTACGGATTACTCTAACTCATGGCCACAAAACGCTTAATCGAAACGATGTCTGAAAATACGAAAGACAATACAGCAGCTCGCAACAACGCTGGTAAAAGAACTCCAGCAATGACCGCTATCATCGCCAACGCATATGCAAACGCCGCAGTGCTTGAGAAAATCGAAAACCTAGTCGCAAATTTTCGCCACAGGAGGAGTACCAAAACAAGCTCGCGGTTTCTCTCACTAAACTGAAAGGGCAACGATAAAGTCTATCAAACCCCATAAAGTTTGTCTTATTACCGAGTTGGAAAAATCTCAGCGCATAAGGATTCGACCAAAAGACCTTTTTCGTGAACTTTTCGGAAAAATAAAACTTGATCTCCCAGAAATTGCGGCAAAACCTATATTACTCACGGAGAGAGGAAGCACAGCAAATCGGGTGCACAATCCCCACTGCTGTAGTTCTTCCGAACAATTTTCAAAGAAACAAAGTTGATCTCAATTAAATCACTCGAAACCTAAAACGGCTAACGAAAACTAAACTATGCAAAACTAGAAATCTTATACCTCACTGCTAAAAATGTTTTCTGAAACCTAAGATTTCGTAAAAAGTCAGGCCTCAATTCTACGTGACATATTTAGTGAGTTCTCGATGATTGTCACTTGAACTTACTCCGGGAAAACTACTAGAAGCCCCCTCGGATCAATACTAAGGAAACGAGATAATCTACGATTAAGTTGACTCCCGATAATTAAGCTCATCACAGCCAAATTTTCATAGGCTAAAACGTGAGTTGTCCAAAAAAATGGCTCTCGTACAGCCAAACTCGAAAACACGCTTACATATCGACTTTCATAAAATTAAACTCAACAACATTTTCCAAAACAGCTTTCGTAGAACTAAACTCACGACATTTCGCGGAATAATTTTCGTAAAATTAAAGCTCAACAACATTTTCTGAAACAACTTTCGTAAAATCAAACTTGACAATATTTTATGGAACATCGTTTGCAAAGTGAACCGAGTTATCATTTTATGATACAACTTTCGTAGAAAAAAATTGAAAACATTTACGAAATGACTGCACCAGTATACCATCAAAAGTCGAGTTGGACCAGTCCAACTCTCCCATTCGGAAAGTTGGACCAAACGAGCCGTCCAACTCTCCAAAAGAGCGAGTTGGAACGAACGAGCCGTCCAACTCGCCCGTTTGGCGAGTTGGACCAAACAAGCCGTCCAACTTGCCCGTCCGGTGAGTTAGACCAAACAAGCCATCCAACTCGCCCAATGGGCGAGTTGGACCAAACAAGCCGGCCAACTAGCCCGTTCGGCGAGTTGGACCAAATGAGCAGTCCTTTCGATCACCTTTGCGTTCTCCTTTGAATCCCGATCGAAAGGCTTTTTATTTCGTCTCAGTCGGAGTTTCCATTGAGATTTTACAATCAAAACAAGTTGGACGCACACCATCCAACTCGCCGAATTGGCGAGTTGGACCAAACGAGTCGGCCAACTCTCTCGTTCGGCGATTTCTACCTTACGATCAGTCCTTTGGATCACCATTGCATTCTCCTTTGAATCCTGATTGAAACGCTTTACGTCTCGTCTAAACCAGAGTTTCCCTTGAGATTTTACAATCAAAACAAGTTGGACGCACACCGTCTAACTCGACTCATGGCAAGTTGGGAAAGCCTTGGTGAGCTTATCCTTTGTGTTCTCTTTTGAATCTGGATCGAAATGCTTTTCATTTCATCTCAATCAAAGTTTCCTTTGAGATTTTACGACCAAAACAAGTAAGACTTTCCCAAACTCCTTGGCGTGCTCCTACTCACCCTCGTGGGCATTCTACTCGCCCTCTTTGGATTCCTACTCACCCTTACCTCAATCTTTGCATTCTCCATTGAATCTCGATCGAAACGTCTCTTGTTTCATACCGTTGGAACTTTACAATAAAAACCGCAAAGACTTGTTATCTCGTATGAATTCAGATTGATCTTATTAAATGGAAACAATTAACTTAACACCATAGTCGCCTTAACAATACGATTAATTTGAACCTTCCTATAAAAATTAACTTCGTATCAAATTTACTCTTTCGAAGAAATCTTAAAACGTTTAAGTCGAAAAACAGACCGAAAAGGTCTAACACACGACTAAAAGCACACTTGCTATTTTAGACGAAATCGAGCCCAAATATATTATGACGGTCTATCTTATATTTTCAGGAGAAGATAAAAGTCAAGTTCAGAAAATGAATGTCAAGTATCAAAGGATAAACACCAATATCAAAAAATATGGATCGACGAACCAAAACCGGAAGACAGCTTCGAGCCTAAACGCGGCCAGGTGTGGGAACCAAAATTTTCACTCTCGATTTCTGTTGAATTAGGAATACATGTTAAACCCAAGTTTCCCAGAGGTCCCGGATATCTGCTAAACCACACGTCAATCAGTCATAATACAAAGTAAATACGAAAAGCAAAGTAAAGATCGAAAAGAGAGCAAATAGATGTCTTATTCCAAATTTGCGTATGAGCGTTTGCAACAGGATAGGAGCCTAGGCTATGAGAGCTGTCAGCGAGATCCCTAGTTCTAATAACCTAAGACTGCAGAAACCTAGTTGAGTCGCAGCTCGAACAACAAAAACGGAAAGTTGCCTAAATGCTCTAAGTGCTAAGTTGTGTTTGCTCTAAGTGGAGATTTTCGTGTCCCTCTACATCATCACCCTCAAAATCCTCATATACTCCTCTAGAGGCCATTTTCTCTTTCTTCTTCTGCCCTTCGTCGGATTTATCGCTTCGCGGAAATATTCCTTTTTTCCTCGATCTTCATGATTATCTTTGGAAACTTAACATTTATCCTCCGATCTTGACATTTACCCCTCCAAACTTAAAATTTATCCTGTCCTGAAAAATAAAAGATAAATCGTCACAAAGTTTAGGCTTGATTTCAGATAAAATTGCGAGTGGGCCTTTAGTCAAGCTTTAGACCTCGTCGGGCCGTTTTCCAACTTAGGTGTTTCTATGATACATCGAGATAAAATTGCTAAGACGACGTCGTCCATGAGTTAGGATATTTCGTATGAAGCGCGTGAATCTAGGTGTTTACTTAACCATTATCGTCTCATACGATCGACCCGATCCTTTCTCGAGAAAACGAGTTCTTTCGGTAAGGTTCCAATGTCAATCCCGATCGAGACGGAAAAAAGATAAGTTCGATCAAGTATCAAAAGGGGAGTTTAACGAGGACGATGTGAAACTAGATTGATTCATTTCGACTTGCCGAACGAATGGGTCAGATTGCTCGTGTTGTCTAACTCGCCCGTTTGACGAGTTGGCCTTGTCCAACTCGTCATACGGGCGAGTTGGCCGTGTCATGCCTACCAACTCGCCTGTGCAGTGAGTTGGCCTTATCCAACTCGCTTGTGCGGTGAGTTGGCCTTATCCAACTCGCCGTACGGGCGAGTTGATCGTGTCATTCCATCCAACTCTCTCGTATGGCGAGTTGGCCTTGCCCAACTCGCCATACGGGCGAGTTGGTCAGTTCAGGTTTATTTCTTTTGAGTTTTGGCCCGGAGACTTGCGCTAAGTCAATTTCAAGGCTGTCTTTGTATAGAAACACGATTTTTAGATGCTGATTTCGAGAGTACCATTTTTACTCCAATAAACGCATTCTCCCGGTAGGTTTCTGACGTCGATTCCGTCGTAACCGATTTTGACCCCAATAGTTAGCCCCCCAGCTCGTTAGAACTGTGAAGTTCTAGCGAGCATTTTTGAGCATATTGGAGGAATTAGGCGGAATCCGACGTCTGAAGTCTGGAGGTGAAAAAGTAAATCCTTTCTTTTATAAGTATGTGGAGTGGTTTTACAAACTCTTTGTTTGTATATTACCACAAATTTTTTTAAGGATCAAGAGATTTTCTTCTCTCTTCCTTTCTTTTGGTAAAAAGGAAGCTATGTCTTCAGGGAGAGAGGTTTCCTAAAAGTCTCGTGACGATCGTCCCACTCCTGATGGTTCCAGCTTGCAATACAACAATGATTTACCAAAGGTGGAATTCTCGGCCTATTCAGTCGATCTTGAGGAGGCCGAGGCGTACTGGGCTGCCAGGGGAGACGTGAAACCCCCTATACCAGGTACGTGGGCCTTGCCTTCGGTTTTGTTCCAACCCCGTAAAGGGTTGTCCCAGCAAAAGTTGTTCTTATGGGCTGGATGCCATCCGGAGCCATTGCCGATTTCCCGACTCGGTCGAGTTTCTTCTTCCAGAGGCAGGAGAGGTTGCTGAGTTCCCACCTGATGGTTACTTTACGTGCTACGAGGTGTTCTGACGCAATGTCATTTATGGTTTTCTATTCTTGAGGTTATAGCGCGACTTCTCGATTGTTTTAAGATATCGATTGGTCAAATAAACCCGTGCGGGTTGCAGAACATTGTCGGGATTCTTGTGTTGAGCAATGAGTTGGGTATAACCCTCGATGCCAAACACCTCGATGCCTTTCTTAAACCAGTCTGGAAATCGTCAATAATTTAGTTGAGGCCCCGGTCAGGGATGACGATCATAAGTGAATTTGTGTCGAACTACCATGAATGGCGGAAGCACTTCTTTTTTGTCCATGTTGACGATGCGTCCGTAGAGGAAAACTGCCTCTCCGTCTTTAGGACCAGATGGGGTTTGAAAGTTATCTATGATCAAGTGTGGCCCCCTTTCTCTTTTCTTTTGTTTCGGTGGAGTTCGATCTTTGATACATTTTTGTTTGTATTTTATTTACAGAGACCAATCTTTTCCCTCCGAGTCCGGAAGGTCTGGATACCATCCGGGATTTGCTTCACGGTCGCCCGTGTTTTTAGGAAACGTTCAACCCCAAGAAGGTCCGTCATGTTGTCGCTCTCCACCGATCCTGATATCAGCAAGACCTTCCGGTAGAAGAAGGATCGGAGGCGTCCATGGACGGATTTGTTCCGTGCGTGGTTCGTACGAAAGAGAAAAGATCGAAGACTCGGAAGGACAAACACTTCGTCGTTGAGGATGAAGCTGCTAACGAGTGGTGCTCCTCTGACAATATACTGAGACACTACCTGAATAGTCAGGTATATGGGGACAGTGGAGGTCGAGGCGATTCCGACGAGCCGCTTGGTTTTGACTACCCTCCGGCCGCAGGTGGATCCAGTGAGACCCCAAAGTTTACCCAGGCATCGAGGATGGTTAACGGGGTAAGTTCTTGTTATTTTCTTTTGAGGCTGAGCCTTTCTGACTTTGAGATACTTGGCAGGGCCTCTTTATGATGAACCGAGCACTTAGCGCGAGCTGGCAGGAAGCACGTATGGCTCAGTTTAAGGCTGAGGCGGCCAACAATGAGATTGTTCGCCTGAGAGATGAGTTGGAGAGTTATCATCGCCGTGATAGAGATTCGGTCACGACTGAGGTTAGTCGCGCTGATAGGCGAGGGAAGAGGGAAATGGCCGAAGTCATGAGGACTCGTCGCGAAAAATTCTTGTATCAATTCGAGGAACTTACGAGAGGTTATAAGGACTTCAGAGACTATTACGAATGTCGCGGTGCCGTGGGCGGACTATACCTCACGCAGGTTCCTGATTATTCGTTTGATGTCGAGTATGCAAGGCAGACAGGGCGTATGAACGAGAGGGATAGGGACTTTGTGATTCCTCAGACCGAAGAGAGGATTTGGGAACAATGGGACCCGATTCCTTTTTCACACATTTGAGGCCGAGGTGGGGAATGTTGATGAGACAGGCGAGGTAAATCAACCGACGGCTCCTCTGGATATCAACGACTACTCGCTCGGGAGATATATGACCGGATGTTTCATTCTTGATGAGTAATCGCGAGGTTGCGACTGATTCGGGAATGCCCTCTACTGTATTATTGCTTATTTTCGGTCTTGTTTGTTTGTCGGCCGAATGTGGCCGTATGTAGCTGGTATGTGGCCTTGAATCCATGTATTTACTAACTTTTATTCGATTGGTGCTTGTTTATGATGAATGGGTTTTTTTAGATATTTGGACTTTGTTTAGTGTAGAAAGAAAACTCGAGTTGTCATCTCGACCTCTTCCTTTTTCTTGGATCTCCCCGTTCGTTGTTTCTTCGAGATGTTCAAGGATTTTTCAAAGTTTCGGGAACGTTTAGATATAGACGAAGTGACATGCTTTTGGATCTCGTATCTTTTTGATATCATGTCTTGAGACGTCTCGCCTGTTTTTTTCGAAAAGTCACTTTGTGTCAATAACGTTTTAAGCGTATGGAACCAGGATCTCGTGCTTTTATCGAGAATCGATGATTCGACCGTGATAGGATGGTGTAGATTTGATTCGTTTTGAGGTAGAATGATTTTTTGCGGGTTTCCTTTTTTGGGATGGCGCGATAATCATTTTGCTCATGTAAGGATGTACGACATAGAGTTTATTTGCGGGATGATAGATAACTTATGAATTTTTAAAGAAGACTCTATTGTCGAAAAAGTTTTTAAAATCCCGAGTACAAAAAAATCAAAAATTTTATTTCTGAATGTGGGAATATACGAGTATTCGTATATGTTCCCACTCCCCCCCCCCCTATTTTTTAGGAGGGGATAGCTAAAATCGTCTTTTGACAAGCTGCTACGTACCTCTTTCGAGGATCAAGTCATCTCGTAGTTCTGTTTGTTTAGGCGAGTCTGTTTACTCGGCCGTTGTGTTTGCGTTGACTGCGTCAGTTGCTGAGTCGACATCTTCTGTTAGACTCGTCTTCTCTGTTAGGATGGGTGTGTCGGGCACTGGAACTGGTCGTTCGCCGGCGGTTGCTAGAATCGACGATTCAGGGTCGTGTTTACTCGAGGTGCTTTTATTTGACGCCTGGGCTATCCTCGGGCGTTTGGAATTTTTCATTGCGGTGTTCGTGATTCGTCTTAGCTTGTGTTCAGCCAAGAAACAGCGTCTCGACTGCTTCTGGCAGCCCCAAATTACGGCAATCCCGTTGGCAGTTGGGAACTTAATGCCTAAGTGGTAAATTGATGGGACTGCCTTCATGGCATTTAGCCAAGGCGTGCCCATGATGACATTGTAGATGGCTGGATGGTCGACGACCGCAAAATCGACGATTTTGGTGACTTCTTTTGCTGCCACAGGTAACTTGATAGATACGAGGGTCATTGATGTTATGCCAGAGAAACCGGTTAGCGGCCTAGGTGATGGTACAACTTCGTCTAACTCGATGTTCATCCGGTTAAGAGTGTCACGAAAGATGACGTTGACTGTGCTTCCGGTGTCTATGAGGACCCTGGCGACCTTGAGATCTCTTATGACGAGATCGATTACGAGTGGGTCACAGTGCGGCTGATCGATTACTCCGGCTTCTTCTTCGTCGAAGGTGATTACTTCTTTCGGAGTGTTATTGATTGTGGGCCAGATAGTCGAATTTGCGCTTGTCTAGGCTTTGCGTTGATAAGATTTGATGGCCGAGACGGTGTCACTGCAGAATTGTGATCCGCCGATGATCATATTTACCCTGCGACGGTTGCTGTCGTTGCCCTTATCATCCTGCCTTCTTCCGTGCTTTTTCATTGGTCCCCTTGGGAAGGTTTTTCTGTTTCAGGAGTTTTGTCATTTTTTGGGGGGCGATCCGAGTCGCGGATGAGATCCTTCACGCTGGAGACTCCTGAGAGTTCTCCGGGGAGCAGTTTCGCGACCAACCTTGCGCCGAGAACTTTGCAGTTAATGGTCGAGTGCCCTCGTGTTTGGTGAAAATCGCAGAAGGCGTTTTCGTCGTAGCTCGGATTTCTGGTCCAGGTATAGACCGACGTCCGTCCTTGCTCCTGTCCGGAGTTAATAGCATAGCTATGTGTTCCCTTTGTTTCTTCGTCTCCATATTAAACATAGATCTATGGGTATAGAACATAACCTCAAAATTTGGCTACGAAATCCTCTGTTTTGATCAATATTTGTTCTATTTTCCAAAAACGTGTCTAATGAGCCTTACTCTCTGTTTTTGGATTGTGTGATGGCTCCTCCTTCATGGTGGCTGGTGGCTATTGGTGGCTGCCCCGTTAACATTCCGTCAGGGTTTTGCCCTTCCAAAAGTTTGTGCCAAAGGTCACCGTGAAATCCTTCTTTAAATAAAAGAAGAGACAGAAGAGGAAAAGAAGAAGAGAAAGAAAAAGAGGATAAAGAGGAAGAGAAAGAAGAAGAGACTTTGACTTTATTGACATAAAGACATGCATTGACATGAATTCATGGAGATAGAGGAGAAAGAGATGCATTAGGAGCTTAAAAGAAGTTACCTTGGTGTAGACTCCATTCCGTACAGTCTTGAGGTGCAAGCAAGAGACCCAAGACCTAACTTACCTTAAAAGACAAGGCAGGGAGTTCAAACTCGTCTCAATCCTCCTCAGAAGTCAATCCTACCGTTGGCAAGGTCAGAAGAAGAGGCAAGTGGGAGTATTTAAATAGTTAAAGTCACATGTTCTACTTTGAGGAGAGAGAGGTGCAGACTGCCGTTGGAGACCCGTCACTTTCACCTTGGCAAGCAGCACCATATTTTATTCTATTCTCTTTGTCTTGTTTCTGAGTGTATTGCCTTTAAATATTGTAACCACAGCAATGAATTAATCCAAGGAAAACATTTCCTCCTTCACTTTTCTCTTTCTCTCGGATACCCTAATCTCTCTCTCTCTCTTTCATGTTCTTCATCTTGTTCTTCATTGTTCTTCACTTTCTTTCATGGTATCAGAGCTTTAAGCTCCTGATTACTTCAATTACTTCCGCAAGCTTACTTTATTCCTTAGTCTCTCTTGATTCTCTGGTTCAATTTCACAAATATCTCTCCAAATTTCTTTTATCCAGTGGATAATAAATCTGGGTTCTTGAGTTCTTTTGAATTTTTCTTGGTTGTGCTCACTTTGTTCTGTCCCTATTCCCTTTTCTTGAGAGTTTATCTTGATTCTAAACGTTATTTCTTTCAGTTCCAGAGTGATTTGTTAGTGTTCCAGCCTAAGAAGAAGATGGAGAACTACATATCAGTTCACATTCCCTGCACACTCAAGGGACCAGGAAACTACATTACCTGGTCTAGATTGACAAGGACAGCCCTTGGGGGAAGAGGTCTTTGGGAGCATATCACTTCAAGTACAGCTCCAAAGAAAATCACCCAAGGAGAATATGGCAAGGAGGTTGTAGTGGTAGATGAAGGAAAATGGGGTCAGGAAGATCTCATGGTGCTGTCTATCATGCAAAGCTCTCTTGATGGTCCCCTTATGGACTCCTACTCACACTGCACTACTCCAAACAGTTGTGGGATACCTTGCACAGGGTGTATGGCAATACATTTAACCTCAACAGAATCTTTGAGGTCAAGAGGGCCATCAACAACCTACAGCAAGAAGATGGAGACTTCACCAAGCACCTTGGGAAGTATAGTCAGCTGTGGTCTGAGCTGGAGATGCTAAGACCAAGCACCAATGACCCTGCCACTCTGGAAGTGAGGCGTGAGGAAGATAGAATTTTTGGTCTATCCTCACACTCAGCCCAAGCTTCATTGATGTGGTGAAACACATATTGAGAGACAAGGTGCTTCCAAGCTATGATGATGTATGTGCTCAACTTCAAAAGGAGATTGGGCTCAGATGGTCTCTTTAGTGGTGGAAAAGGAGGACTCTTTATGGCCCACAAGGCAGAAAAGTTGGAAAATGTATCAGCTAGCAAAGCTTACTTTAAACCAAGAGGAGGAGGAGACAAGTCAGTAACTTGTGAGCATTGCAAGAAGCAAGGACACTCCAAAACCAACTGCTGGATCCTCCATCCTCATCTCAGACCAACCTCAACCAACAAATACAGCCAGACTAGAGCCCATGAAGCAAGAGGACAAGAGAAGATGCGCATGGGAGATGATGGGAGAGCCTTGATCTCCACTGCACACAATGGTGCCTCCACCTCTCACGCCATGTCTCAGCCACCTCATGAGGATGCATACATCCGCAAGTCAGACATTGAGGCCTTGATCAAGGCTCTCAATGCAAACTCTGGTAACTAAAGTATTAATGCTTTAAATTCTATTCACAATACATCTCACACTGCTAGGCCATTGATCATTGATTCAGGGGCTTCTCATCATATGATTAGGGATGCTAGACTGATTACTGATATTAAACCAGCCCTAGGAAGTGTTGTGATTGCAAATGGTGATAGAATTCCCATAGAAGGAATAGGCAATCTGAATCTGTTTAACAAAGAAACTCAAGCTTTTTATATGCCTACTTTTGCTTCTAACCTTGTATCTGTTAAGAGAGCAACTAATGATCTGAATTGCAATGTTATTTTTAGTCCTAATGATGTGTGCTTTCAGGATATTAAGACTATTAAGATGATGGGCAAAGGTGTAAGCAAGGGAGAACTATATTTTCTTGAAGATACCAAGCTTGGATCAGATTCTACTTATGCCTTTAATTCTGGTTTTGTTTTAGCTAATGATGTGTTATGGCATGCTAGATTAGGCCACTCTCATTCTCATGCTTTAAAATTGATGTTACCTAGTTTATCTTTGCAAAATGAAACCTGTGAGGCTTGTATACTTGGTAAACATCATAAATCTGTCTTTCCTTCATCTATGACTATTTATGAAAATTGTTTTGATCTAGTGCATTCTGATGTTTGGACTGCTCCTTGTGTTTCTAGAGAAAACCATAAATACTTTGTGACATTTATAGATGAGAAATCAAAATACACTTGGCTCACACTGATTCAAAGTAAAGATAGAGTTTTAGAAGCTTTTATTAACTTGCAAAACTATGTAACTAACCATTTCAATTCCAAGACCAAAATTTTTAGGTCAGATAATGGGGGAGAATACACTAGCAATGTCTTCAAACAACACTTAGCAAAGCATGGAATCATTCATCAAACAAGCTGTCCATACACACCACAACAAAATGGAGTGGCTGAGAGGAAGAACAGACACCTTATGGAGGTTGCACGGAGCATGATGTTTCACACCAATGTCCCAAAGAGATTTTGGGGAGATGTTGTGGTGTCAGCATGCTACCTTATTAACAGAATTCCAACCAAAATCCTCAGAGACATATCTCCATTTCAGGTATTAAACAAGACTAAACCTCCCATAGATCATTTGCGTGTGTTTGGGTGTGTGTGCTTTGTGTTGATACCAGGTGAGCAGAGGAACAAGCTTGAACCTAAGAGTATCAAAGCCATGTTCATTGGATACTCCCACACGCAGAAGGGATACAAGTGTTACCTACCAGACTCAAAAAGGGTGATGGTCTCAAGGGATGTCAAGTTTGTAGAATCAAAAGGGTACTATTATGAGAAGGACTAGGAAAACCTAAGAGATCTCTCACAAGGACCATCAGATAGGGCAAATAACCTGAGAACCATTATGGAAAGCTTAGGAATCACTCCATCACCACCAGCTGTTGTGCACAAGGAAGCAACACCACCAAGTTTTGAGACAGTCCATCTTGATCCTGAGGGGGGCAGTGAGCATGAATCAACACCAGAAACTGATTCAGCATCAGCACATGATCAAGATGGAGCAGAAACTAATTCAGATTCAGCATCAGTACATGACCAAGATGAAGCAGTACATGACCAAGATCAGCACCACTCTAGTGGAGATCAAGGGCAGGATGATATAGTGATGGAGGAGCAGACTCAACCATTAAGAAGGAGTACCAGAGTGAGAAAAGACCCATCAAATTGGATCAACACTAGAGTATACTTCAACAGCAATGCAGTGGCTCATCCTACCCAAGCAACCTGTTCATTTGCAAACTATCCCCAAGAGCATGTAGCTTTCATCACCAATCTGGATCAAGATTATGTCCCAAAGACCTATGAGGAGGCCATGGCTCATGAAGAATGGAGAGAGTCAGTTGGAGATGAGATCAATGCCATGATCAAGAATGATACTTGGTATGAAACTGAGCTCCCCAAAGGAAAGAAGGCAGTGACAAGTCGTCTGCTCTATACCATCAAATACTTGGCTAATGGACAGCCAGAGAGGAGGAAGACAAGGTTGGTTGCAAGAGGATACACCCAAGTCTATGGAGAAGACTATCTAGAAGACTACCTTTGCACCAGTAGCAAAGCTCCACACTATAAGGATTCTCCTCTCAGTGGCAGTAAACTTGGAATGGGATTTATGGCAGATGGATGTCAAGAATGCTTTCCTACAAGGAGAGCTGGAGGATGAGGTGTACATGAGACCAACTCTTGGTATGGAAGACATGGTCAAACCAGGAAATGTTCTAAGGCTGAAGAATGTAATTTATGGATTGAAACAATCACCAAGAGTCTGGTATCACAAGCTGAGTACAACCTTAAATGGAAGAGGGTTTGTAAAATCATAAGGTGACCATACTCTCTTCACCCTCACAAGTAAGCAAGGAATTGTGGTGATCCTGATCTATGTAGATGATATTATCATCACAGGAAGTAACAATGAAGGTATCATCTCTACTAAAGTTTTTCTTAAGTCTAGCTTTGATATTAAAGATTTGGGTGAGCTAAAGTACTTTCTAGGGATAGAAATGTGCCGCTCTAAAGAGGGGCTTTTCCTATCTCAAAGAAAGTACACACTTGATCTTTTAAATGAGACAGGAAAACTTGGAACAAGAGTAGCTAAGACACCACTTGAAGAAGGGTACAAAGTCTTGCGTGAGGGGGAGTTTGAGGATACTGTTGTAACGACCCAATTTTCTTAAAGTTAAGTTCTAAGTTTTTTTGCAAATTTTATCTATCATATTATATATTTTTTTGTTTTGTTTGTCGTGTCCTGTATATAAGTATCCGGTTTTCTTAACCAAACTTGGTATAATTATTTTATCAAACCAGCCTTATCTTGCGTGTGTTTAAAAGTAAGCAAACCCTATTTATTTATGATTTTAGTCGTAGAGGGGAGCCGCTTCGATCATCTTCTCACCCGAGCCTCTCTTCTATCTAGTCACCATTAGTGTTCTCCTCTTCTTCTCTTATTCTTCCTTTCTTATTTTCTTTCTCTCTGTGCGATCTCCGGTACGTTAGAAGAGGAGTGAACGAGCTGGAGCGTTGCGGCTTACGTCTCCAGTTCACCATCGCTGCGAGTGACCAGTCACCGGAGCAGGAGCCTGTGTCATGGGAAGCCATCGGTGATGTTCCTATTGGAGTTACAAAGTAGGCCCAAGAGGTGGAGATGTGGAGAGGAGCAAAACGGAGCCACCGTCCACCGTGTCTCACCACCACCAGCTTCGATCTATACGGCCATAGGTTGTGAGCCATTGGAGACACAAGGAATGTCACCGGAGAGTCGTGCCGTGATCACTAGTGATCGTACCAACTGCCGTCATCAACCGTGGCCCAAGCCGTAATAGTTGAGTGTCCTCCTCTCTATTTCTTGTGTTGCAAGAAATGTATATATATAATTTAACCTTTAATTGGTTCATGCATAGGAAACCATCGTGGACTTTAGGTGAGAATTATTGATAACTAATTCACACTAAAGCATGGACTGAAGTTTGTGGACGAGCCTTGATTGTTTCCCAACATGGTTAAAGTGAGGGTTTATTCCGTAAATCCCGTTACTAGTGTAGAATTCTTTCTATCGTTGTTTAGTTTCGAAACATGTTCCGTCTGATTGAATAGAGTCTTGTGTGATAGTTAGGATTCAATGTAAACCGGAATTAGGGGTCTAGAGGATTCAACTTGATATGGATTGAGTGATGTTAAATGATGTTATATATATATATACGTATACATAGATATGAGTAGGGACTATGTGTGGAGGGCGGCTGTTCAGAGAGATCTGGATTAGCAATGCTTATGAGGGCGGCTGTTCAGAGAGATCTAGATTAGCAACGCTTATGAGTGCGGGGGTTCGGAGACATACGGGCTATCGACGCTTATTGAGGGCGGGGGCTCAGAGACGTCTGGGCTATCGACGCATATTTGTGTGGGGCGTGGTGCAGAGACGTTTGCATTCGACGCTTATTGGTTACGGGCGGGGGTCCAGAGATGTTTGGGCTAGCGACGCTTATTATGATGTCGTATATCCGTATGAGGAGAATGCGGGGTGTATGAGCTAGTTATGCACTATCAGCGCATTGTTTGTTCTGTGTGATGCTTTAGGTGTCGTGTTTGTTCATGCTAGAGTTAAACTTCCATAGTGGGAGTTTTATTTCTTTAGTCAGTGGTTTGTGTGTCTAGCATCCCATACCTCACTGAGTGACTCCCCTGTTGCTCACTCCTCTTTCTTCCCCTTTCAGGTGAGCATGACGAGTAGTCGGATATTTGGACGGTTTGGTGTCTTGGGGATCGTCGTATTTATATCGCTTTTCATTCGGTTTTGATACAACTTTTCGATATGAATTATTTTGGTTATTAATTGTAAAAAAATGATTTATCCGCTTTATTTTATTAAATATTGTAATATTTTATTTGTTATTTTTATAAATCGGTTTAATTTGATTTTGTACCGGTAGTAGCACGTTGTTCTCAAGAGAGGAGGAGACAGGTGTTACAACTGTATTTGGTGACTACAAGCTCTATAGAAGAATGGTTGGGAAGCTGATCTACCTGACCATTACAAGACCAGACATCTGCTTTGCTGTGAATCAAGTAAGCCAATATATGCAAGCACCAAAAGTCCATCATTAGAACATGGTGGGGAGGATCATGAGATATCTAAGGGAGGCTCCTGGTCAAGGTGTTTGGATGGGATGCAACCAAAGCACAGAGACTGTGGGATACTGTGATGCAGATTGGGCTGGTGATAGAGTGGACAGGAGGTCTACAATAGGTTATTGCACATTTATTGGAGGCAATATTGTGACTTGGAAGAGCAAGAAACAGAAGGTGGTGTCTTGTTCAAGTGTTGAGGCAGAATATAGAGCAATGAGGAAGCTGACTAGTGAGCTCATCTGGATCAGGAACCTGCTAAGAGACTTAGGCATTGAGACAACATCACCAATCACCATGCACTGTGATAACCAGGCAGCCATTCATATAGCATCCAACTCAGTGTTTCATGAGAGGATAAAGCATATTGAAGTGGACTGTCACAAGGTTAGACATGCAGTAGAACAGAAGATCATACAACCTTGCTACACTAGAAGTGACAACCAACTAGCTGATATCTTCACCAAAGGAGCAAGCACCAAGGTTTGTGAGTCCATTCACCCGAGATTGGGGCTCATAGACCTATCTAGATCATGATCCCCTAAGTCATGGAGCATCTACTCTTTTTCCTTATGTGTGTTTTTATCCCACTCGGGTTTTTCACACTAAGGTTTTAATGAGGGATGTCTTCATGAGTTCCAAGCTTGACCATTACCCATGATCAAGCTTGAGGGGGAGTATTGACATAAACACATGTATTGACATGTATTGACATAAACACATGTATTGACATGAAGCCATAGAGATAGAAGAGAAGGAGATGCAAAAGATGAAGCATCTAGAGCAAGTTTGAATCTGTCCGTACAGACCAACGAGTGATCTTATAAAGTAATCTTATAAAACTTATAAGGTAAGGCAGAGGTCTGGGGTCGCATAACTTAACCTCAAGAAACTTGGGAAGACCAGTGGGGTTGAGTTAACCAGCTGTCACGGTTAAGTTTGAATTCAAATCCAGATCTACTGCCAAAAGAGATGTTGGGTCAGAGTACAGCCTTTGGACCAGTGTGCTGTTGATTTCCTCTCTCTTTCTTTACTGCCAAAAGAGCTGTTGGGTCAGAGTACAGTCTTTGGACCAGTGTGCTGTTGATTTCCTCTCTCTTTCTTCTCTGTCTTTAAATATGATTGTATGCAAGAAGAAATAAAATTAAGGAAAAACATTTCCTCCTTCACTTCTCTCTTTCTCTTGGATAACCCTAATCTCTTTCTCTCTCTCTCTTGTTCTTCATCCTGTTCTTCATTGTTCTTCATTTTCTTTCAACCCTGAAGTTGAATCAAGATCTGGTGCAGCCTTGGATAGGAAGACCTCTTCCCAATCAGACTTGAGGGATGATGGGTGGATCCTTGAGCCTGAGAAGCTACAGGACGTTGGGTGATCTTCACCATAGAGCTATGGACTGCTCTAGAGTTGTTTAGTGACTCCTGAGACACATGATAACCCTGCTTCATGTCTAGGATGAATCACAGAAGCTCACGCTACCTAGTGTGACAAAGAAAACTTTTTCCACGTGAACAAAGGTTTGAGGTCCCCTTAGGGACGAGTTTGACAAGCCAAAAGCTTAGATTTTATTAAAAGAATGCATAAGTTACAATATGTGCTGCTTTTGGCTTTATAAAGACAAGATAGAAAACCCTAACTAGAAAAACTTATCCTAACTCTAAAAGGAAAACCAAAACCTATTTCTAATTGGTTTATGAAACCTTAAACCCAATCCTAGTCCTAGTTGGTTTAGAATTACAAGAAATCAGAAAAACACCAAACTAAGCAGACCGGCCAACTTAAGCCAAGCTGGTCGATCTTTTCATTTATTGGGCTTGAAAGACCATATTTCAGCCAACAACACCTTAGGCATGTCCATCTTAAAGCCCAGCTCGTCCTTGTTGTACTCCTGGTCCAGTTTGCAAACAAAGAGATCCTTCTTGATCCATATAACAATCTGCTCCATTAAACTCTGATGAAAATGCCATCGTTGTCCATTCTCTATGTGTTTCATGCTAGATGAACGTCTTTCCTGATTTATCTCATGTAATCTATGCTGATGCAATGTCTGACCAAGTATAGCAAAGGCTCTACCATGAGTAACATTTGTCTCCTCTCTGTCCATTATTTCTCTGATAAGATAATTAAAGCTTCTATACAGCCCATTAGATTGTGTCTTGATCAATCTCCTTGCTGCTTCATAGTTGATCTTCAAATACCTCAGGTTGAGGCTGGTAAGGATCGAACCAAGATCATAGGAGTTATGATGAAGAAGTTATCCCACTTTTAACCGAAGTGGCTCCATTTACCTTGTTTGGAGATTTGGCAATTTCTTCTTGATTCTAATCAAACCAGAATGAATCAAGATGTAAGAAGCTTGATTTGGACTCATAAATAAGTGCAGAATCATCCTGAAGTTGAACCAATATCATTGGACTTATGATGAAGAAGTTATTCCACTTTTAGCCAAAGTGATTCCAGTTTACCCTGTTTGGAGATTTGGCAATTTCTTCTTGATTCTAATCAAACCAGAATGAATCACGATGTAAGAAGCTTGATTTGTACTCTTATATCAGTGTAGAATCACCCTGAAGTTGAATCAATATCATAGGAGTTATGATGAAGAAGTTATCACACTTTTAACCTAAGTAATTTCAGTTTACCCTTTTTGGAGATTTGGCAATTTATTCTTGATACTAATCAAAACAAAATGAATCAAGATGTAAGAAGCTTTATTTGGACTCATAAATCAGTGGATAATCACCCTGAAGTTGAATCAATATCATAGGAGTTATGATGAAGATGTTATTCCACTATTAACCGAAGTGATTCCAGTTTACCATGTTTGGAGATTTGGCAATTTCTTCTTTATTCTAATCAAACCAGAATGAATCAAGATGTAAGAAGCTTTATTTGGACTCATAAATCAGTGGATTCACCCTGAATTTGAATCAATATCATAGGAGTTATGATGAAGATGTTATTCCACTTTTAACCGAAGTGATTCCAGTTTACCATGTTTGAAGATTTGGCAATTTCTTCTTGATTCTAATCAAACCAGAATGAATCAAGATGTAATAATATTGATTTGGAGTCATAAATCAGTTGAGAATCATCTTGAAGTTGAATCAATATCATTGGACATATGATAAAGAAGTTATCCCACTTTTAACCAAAGTGATCCCAGTTTGCCCTGTTTTGAGATTTGGCAATTTCTTCTTGCTTCTAATCAAAACAGAATGAATCAAGATGAAAGAAGCTTTACTTGGACTTATTAATAAGTTTACAATCTCCCTGAAGTTGATTCAGGATCATAGGAGTTATGATGAAGAAGTTATCCCACTTTTAACCGAATTTTATCCAGTTTACCCTGTTTGGAGATTTGGCAATTTCTTCTTGATACAAATAAAACCAGAATGAATCACGATGTAAGAAGCTTGATTTGGACTCATAAATCAGTTTAGAGTCACCCTGAATTTGAATCAAGATCATAAGAATTATGATGAAGAAGTTATCCCATTTTAACCGAAGTGACTCCAGTTTACCATGTTTGGAGATTTGGCAATTTCTCCTTGATTCTAATCAAACCAGAATGAATCAAGATGTAAGAAGCTTTATTTGGATTCATAAATCAGTGTAGAATCATCCTGAAGTTTAATCAATATCATTGGAGTTATGATGAAGAAGTTATCCCACTTTTAACTGAAGTGATCCGAGTTTGCCCTGTTTGGAGAGTTTAAAATTTCTTCTTGATTCTAATCAAACAATAATTAATAAAGATGTAAGAATCTTGATTTGGATTCATAAATCAGTGTATAATCACCCTGAAGTTGAATTAATATCATAGGAGTTATGATGAAGAAGTTATCCCACTTTTAACCGAAGTGAATCTAGTTTACCCTGTTCGGAGATTTGGCAATTTCTTCTTGATACAAATAAAACCAGAATGAATCACGATGTAAGAAGCTTGATTTGTACTCATAAATAAGCTTAGAATCACCCTGAATTTGAATCCAGATCATAGGAGTTATGATGAAGAAGTTATCCCACTTTTAACCAAAGTGACTTCAATTTACCTTGTTTGGAGATTTGGCAATTTCTTCTTGATTCTAATAAAACCATAATGAATCAAGATGAACGAAGCTTGATTTGGAATCATAAATCAGTGTAGAATCATCCTGAAGTTGAAGAAATATTATTGGAGTTATGATGAAGAAGTTATCCCACTTTTAACCGAAGTGATTCCAGTTTGCCCTATTTGGAGATTTGGCAATTTATTCTTGATACTAATAAAACCAGAATAAATCACGATGTAAGAAGCTTGATTTGGATTCATTAATATGTGTAGACTCACCCTGAAGTTGAATCAAGATCATGGGAGTTATGATGAAGAAGTTATCCCACTTTTAACCGATGTTATTCCAGTTTACCCTATTTGGAGATTTGGCAATTTCTTCTTGATACTAATAAAACCAGAATGAATCACGATGTAAGAAGCTTTATTTTGACTCATTAATCAGCGTAGAATCACCCTGAAGTTGAATCAAGATCATAGGAGTTATGATGAAGAAGTTATCCCACTTTTAACCGAATTGATTCCAGTTTGCCTTGTTTGGAGATTTGACAACTTATTCTTGATACTAATAAAACCAGAATGAATCACGTTGTGAGAAGTTTGATTTGGACTCATTAATCAGTGTAGAATCACCCTGAAGTTGAATCAAGATCATAGGAGTTATGATGAAGAAGTTATCCCACTTTTAACCGAAGTTATTCCAGTTTACCCTGTTTGGAGATTTGGCAATTTCTTCTTGATACAAATAAAACCAGAAGGAATCATGGTGTAAGAAGATTGATTTGGACTCATTAATCAGTTTAGAATCACCCTGAATTTGAATCAAGATCATAGGAGTTATGATGAAGAAGTTATCCCAATTTTAACCGAAGTGACTCCAATTTACCTTGTTTTGAGATTTGACAATTTCTTCTTGATTCTAATCAAACCAGAATGAATAACGATGTAAGAAGCTTGATTTGTACTCATAAATCAGTGTAGAATCACCCTGAAGTTGAATCAATAACATAGGAGTTATGATGAAGAAGTTATCCCACTTTTAACCTAAGTAATTCCAGTTTACTCTGTTTGGAGATTTGTCAATTTATTCTTGATACTAATCAAAACAGAATGAATCAAGATGTAAGAAGCTTTATTTGGACTCATAAATCAGTGGATAATCACCCTGAAGTTGAATCAATATCATAGGAGTTATGATGAAGATGTTATTCCACTTTTAACCGAAGTGATTCCAGTTTACCCTGTTTGGAGATTTGGCATTTTCTTCTTGATTCTAATCAAACCAGAATGAATCAAGATGTAAGAAGCTTTATTTGGAATCATAAATCAGTGGATAATCACCCTGAATTTGAATCAATATCATAGGAGTTATGATGAAGATGTTATTCCACTTTTAACCGAAGTGATTCTAGTTTACCATGTTTGGAGATTTGGCAATTTCTTCTTGATTCTAATCAAACCATAATGAATCAAGATGAAAGAAGCTTGATTTGGAATCATAAATCAGTGTAGAATCATCCTGAAGTTGAAGAAATATCATTGGAGTTATGATGAAGAAGTTATCCCACTTTTAACCGAAGTGATTCCAATTTGCCCTATTTGGAGATTTGGCAATTTGTTCTTGATACTAATCAAACCAGAATAAATCACGATGTAAGAAGCTTGATTTGGACTCATTAATATGTGTAGACTCACCCTGAAGTTGAATCAAGATCATGGGAGTTATGATGAAGAAGTTATCCCACTTTTAACCGATGTTATTCCAGTTTATCCTGTTTGGAGATTTGGCAATTTCTTCTTGATACTAATAAAACCAGAATGAATCACGATCTAAGAAGCTTGATTTGGACTCATTAATCAGTGTAGAATCACCCTGAAGTTGAATCAAGATCATAGGAGTTATGATGAAGAAGTTATCCCACTTTTTAACCGAAGTGATTCCAGTTTACCCTGTTTGGATATTTGGCAATTTCTTCTTGATACTAATAAAACCAGAATGAATCACGATGTAAGAAGCTTGATTTGGACTCATAAATCAGTGTAGAATCACCCTGAAGTTGAATCAAGATCATAGGAGTTATGATTAAGAAGTTATCCCACTTTTTAACCGAAGTGATTCCAGTTTACCCTGTTTGGAGATTTGGCATTTTCTTCTTGATTCTAATCAAACCAGAATGAATCAAGATGTAAGAAGCTTTATTTGGAATCATAAATCAGTGGATAATCACCCTGAATTTGAATCAATATCATAGGAGTTATGATGAAGAAGTTATCCCACTTTTAACCAAAGTGACTTCAATTTACCTTGTTTGGAGATTTGGCAATTTCTTCTTGATTCTAATAAAACCATAATGAATCAAGATGAACGAAGCTTGATTTGGAATCATAAATCAGTGTAGAATCATCCTGAAGTTGAAGAAATATCATTGGAGTTATGATGAAGAAGTTATCCCACTTTTAACCGAAGTGATTCCAGTTTACCCTGTTTGGAGATTTGGCAATTTCTTCTTGATACTAATAAATCCAGAATGAATCACGATCTAAGAAGCTTGATTTGGACTCATTAATCAGTGTAGAATCACCCTGAAGTTGAATCAAGATCATAGGAGTTATGATGAAGAAGTTATCCCACTTTTTAACCGAAGTGATTCCAGTTTACCCTGTTTGGATATTTGGCAATTTCTTCTTGATACTAATAAAACCAGAATGAATCACGATGTAAGAAGCTTGATTTGGACTCATAAATCAGCTTAGAATCACCCTGAATTTGAATAAAGATCATAGGAGTTATGATGAAGAAGTTATCCCACTTTTAACCCAAGTGACTCCAGTTTACCCTGTTTGGAGATTTGTCAATTTCTTCTTGATTCTAATCAAAACAAAATGAATCAATATATAAGAAGCTTTATTTGGACTCTTAAATCAGTAGATAATCACCCTGAAGTTGAATCAATATCATAGGAGTTATGATGAAGATGTAATTCCACTTTTAACCGAAGTGATTCTAGTTTACCATGTTTGGAGATTTGCAATTTCTTCTTGATTCAAATCAAACCAGAATGAATCAAGATGTAAGAATCTTGATTTGGACTCATAAATCAGTGTATAATCATCCTGAAGTTGAATCAATATCATTGGACTTATGATGAAGAAGTTATCCCACTTTTAATCGAAGTGATCCCAGTTTACCCTGTTTGGAGATTTGACAATTTATTCTTGATACTAAAAAAACCAGAATGAATCACGATGTAAGAAGCTTGATTTGGACTCATTAATCAGTTTAGAATCACCCTGAATTTGTATCAAGATCATAGGAGTTATGATGAAGAAGTTTATCCCACTTTTAACCCAAGTGACTCCAGTTTACCCTTTTTGGAGATTTGGTAATTTCTTCTTGATTCTAATCAAACCAGAATGAATCAAGATGTAAAAAGCCTGATTTGGACTCATAAATCAGTGTAGAATCATCCTGAAGTTGAATCAATATCATTAGAGTTATGATGAAAAAGTTATCCCACTTTAAAACGAAGTGATTCCAGTTTGCCCTGTTTGGAGAGTTTGCAATTTCTTCTTGATTCTAATCAAACCATAATGACTCAAGATGTAAGAATCTTGATTTGGACTCATAAATCAGTGTATATTAACCCTGAAGTTAAATCAATATCATAGGAGTTATGATGAAGAAGTTATCCCACTTTTAACCGAAGTGACTCCAATTTACCATGTTTGGAGATTTGGCAATTTCTTCTTGATTCTAATCAAACCAGAATGAATCAAGATTTAAGAAGCTTGATTTCGACTCATAAGTCAGTGCAGAATCATCCTGAAGTTGAATCAATATCATTGGACTTATGATGAAGAAGTTATTCCATTTTTAAACGAAGCGATTCCAGTTTACCTTGTTTGGAGATTTGGCAATTTTTTCTTGATTCGAATCAAACCAGAATGAATCACGATGTAAGAATCTTGATTTGTACTCATAAATCAATGTATAATAATCCTGAAGTTTAATCAATATCATAGGAGTTATGATGAAGAAGTTATCCCACTTTTAACCGAATTGATTCCAGTTTGCCTTGTTTGGAGATTTGACAATTTATTCTTGATACTAATAAAACCAGAATGAATCACGTTGTAAGAAGTTTGATTTGGACTCATTAATCAGTGTAGAATCACCCTGAAGTTGAATTAAGATCATAGGCGTTATGATGAAGAAGTTATACCACTTTTAACCAAAGTTATTCCAGTTTACCCTGTTTGGAGATTTAGCAATTACTTCTTGATACAAATAAAACCAGAAGGAATCATGGTGTAGGAATATTGATTTGGACTCATAAATCAGTTTAGAATCACCCTGAATTTGAATCAAGATCATAGGAGTTATGATGAAGAAGTTATCCCACTTTTAACCGAAGTGACTCCAATTTACCTTGTTTGGAGATTTGGCAATTTCTTCTTGATTCTAATCAAACCAGAATGAATCACGATGTAAGAAGCTTGATTTGTACTCATAAATCAGTGTAGAATCACCCTGAAGTTGAATCAATAACATAGGAGTTATGATGAAGAAGTTATCCCACTTTTTAACCGAAGTGATTCCAGTTTACCCTGTTTGGATATTTGGCAATTTCTTCTTGATACTAATAAAACCAGAATGAATCACGATGTAAGAAGCTTGATTTGGACTCATAAATCAGTGTAGAATCACCCTGAAGTTGAATCAAGATCATAGGAGTTATGATTAAGAAGTTATCCCACTTTTTAACCGAAGTGATTCCAGTTTACCCTGTTTGGAGATTTGGCATTTTCTTCTTGATTCTAATCAAACCAGAATGAATCAAGATGTAAGAAGCTTTATTTGGAATCATAAATCAGTGGATAATCACCCTGAATTTGAATCAATATCATAGGAGTTATGATGAAGAAGTTATCCCACTTTTAACCAAAGTGACTTCAATTTACCTTGTTTGGAGATTTGGCAATTTCTTCTTGATTCTAATAAAACCATAATGAATCAAGATGAACGAAGCTTGATTTGGAATCATAAATCAGTGTAGAATCATCCTGAAGTTGAAGAAATATCATTGGAGTTATGATGAAGAAGTTATCCCACTTTTAACCGAAGTGATTCCAGTTTACCCTGTTTGGAGATTTGGCAATTTCTTCTTGATACTAATAAATCCAGAATGAATCACGATCTAAGAAGCTTGATTTGGACTCATTAATCAGTGTAGAATCACCCTGAAGTTTAATCAAGATCATAGGAGTTATGATGAAGAAGTTATCTCACTTTTTAACCGAAGTGATTCCAGTTTATCCTGTTTGGATATTTGGCAATTTCTTCTTGATACTAATAAAACCAGAATGAATCACGATGTAAGAAGCTTGATTGGGACTCATAAATCAGTTTAGAATCACCCTGAATTTGAATAAAGATCATAGGAGTTATGATGAAGAAGTTATCCCACTTTTAACCCAAGTAACTCCAGTTTACCCTGTTTTGAGATTTGGCAATTTCTTCTTGATTCTAATCAAAACAAAATGAATCAATATATAAGAAGCTTTATTTGGACTCTTAAATCAGTAGATAATCACCCTGAAGTTGAATCAATATCATAGGAGTTATGATGAAGATGTAATTCCACTTTTAACCGAAGTGATTCTAGTTTACCATGTTTGGAGATTTGCAATTTCTTCTTGATTCAAATCAAACCAGAATGAATCAAGATGTAAGAATCTTGATTTGGACTCATAAATCAGTGTATAATCATCCGAAGTTGAATCAATATCATTGGACTTATGATGAAAAAGTTATCCCACTTTTAATCGAAGTGATCCCAGTTTACCCTGTTTGGAGATTTGACAATTTATTCTTGATACTAAAAAACCAGAATGAATCACGATGTAAGAAGCTTGATTTGGACTCATTAATCAGTTTAGAATCACCCTGAATTTGTATCAAGATCATAGGAGTTATGATGAAGAAGTTATCCCACTTTTAACCCAAGTGACTCCAGTTTACCCTGTTTGGAGATTTGGTAATTTCTTCTTGATTCTAATCAAACCAGAATGAATCAAGATGTAAAAAGCCTGATTTGGACTCATAAATCAGTGTAGAATCATCCTGAAGTTGAATCAATATCATTAGAGTTATGATGAAAAAGTTATCCCACTTTAAAACGAAGTGATTCCAGTTTGCCCTGTTTGGAGAGTTTGCAATTTCTTCTTGATTCTAATCAAACCATAATGACTCAAGATGTAAGAATCTTGATTTGGACTCATAAATCAGTGTATATTAACCCTGAAGTTAAATCAATATCATAGGAGTTATGAAGAAGAAGTTATCCCACTTTTAACCGAAGTGACTCCAATTTACCTTGTTTGGAGATTTGGCAATTTCTTCTTGATTCTAATCAAACCAGAATGAATCAAGATTTAAGAAGCTTGATTTCGACTCATAAGTCAGTGCAGAATCATCCTGAAGTTGAATCAATATCATTGGACTTATGATGAAGAAGTTATTCCATTTTTAAACGAAGCGATTCCAGTTTACCTTGTTTGGAGATTTGGCAATTTTTCTTGATTCGAATCAAACCAGAATGAATCACGATGTAAGAATCTTGATTTGTACTCATAAATCAATGTATAATCATCCTGAACTTGAATCAATATCATAGGAGTTATGATGAAGAAGTTATCCCACTTTTAACCGAATTGATTCCAGTTTGCCTTGTTTGGAGATTTGACAATTTATTCTTGATACTAATAAAACCAGAATGAATCACGTTGTAAGAAGTTTGATTTGGACTCATTAATCAGTGTAGAATCACCCTGAAGTTGAATTAAGATCATAGGCGTTATGATGAAGAAGTTATACCACTTTTAACCAAAGTTATTCCAGTTTACCCTGTTTGGAGATTTAGCAATTACTTCTTGATACAAATAAAACCAGAAGGAATCATGGTGTAGGAATATTGATTTGGACTCATAAATCAGTTTAGAATCACCCTGAATTTGAATCAAGATCATAGGAGTTATGATGAAGAAGTTATCCCACTTTTAACCGAAGTGACTCCAATTTATCTTGTTTGGAGATTTGGCAATTTCTTCTTGATTCTAATCAAACCAGAATGAATCACGATGTAAGAAGCTTGATTTGTACTCATAAATCAGTGTAGAATCACCCTGAAGTTGAATCAATAACATAGGAGTTATGATGAAGAAGTTATCCCACTTTTAACCTAAGTAATTCCAGTTTACTCTGTTTGGAGATTTGTCAATTTATTCTTGATACTAATCAAAAAAATATGAATCAAGATATAAGAAGCTTTATTTGGACTCATAAATCAGTGGATAATCACCCTGAAGTTGAATCAATATCATAGGAGTTATGATGAAGATGTTATTCCACTTTTAACCGAAGTGATTCCAGTTTACCCTGTTTGGAGATTTGGCATTTTCTTCTTGATTCTAATGATACCAGAATGAATCAAGATGTAAGAAGCTTTATTTGGAATCATAAATCAGTGGATAATCACCCTGAATTTGAATCAATATCATAGGAGTTATGATGAAGATGTTATTCCACTTTTAACCGAAGTGATTCTAGTTTACCATGTTTGGAGATTTGGCAATTTCTTCTTGATTCTAATCAAACCAGAAAGAATCATGATGTAAGAATATTTATTTGGACTCATAAATCAGTGTAGAATCATCTTGAAGTTGAATAAATATCATTGGACTTATGATGAAGAAGTTATCCCACTTTTAACCGAAGTGATCCCAGTTTGCCCTGTTTTGAGATTTGGCAATTTCTTCTTGATTCTAATCAAAACAGAATGAATCAAGATGTAAGAAGCTTTACTTGGACTTATTAATCAGTTTACAATCACCCTGAAGTTGAATCAGGATTGTAGGAGTTATGATGAAGAAGTAATCCCACTTTTAACCGAATTTTATCCAGTTTACCCTGTTTGGAGATTTGACAATTTCTTATTGATACAAATAAAACCAGAATGAATCACGATGTAAGAAGCTTGATTTGGACTCATAAATCAGTTTAGAATCACCCTAAATTTGAATCACGATAATAAGACTTATGATGAAGAAGTTTTCCCACTTTTAACCAAAGTGGCTCTAGTTTACCATGTTTGGAGATTTGGCAATTTCTCCTTGATTCTAATCAAACCAGAATGAATCAAGATGCAAGAAGCTTGATTTGGACTCATAAATCAGTGTAGAATCATCCTGAAGTTGAATCAATATCATTGGAGTTATGATGAAGAAGTTATCCAAGTTTTAACTAAAGTGATCCCAGTTTACCCTGTTTGGAGAGTTTGCAATTTCTTCTTGATTCTAATCAATCCATAATTAATAAAGATGTAATAATCTTGATTTGGATTCATAAATCAGTGGATAATCACCCTGAAGTTGAATCAATATCATAGAAGTTATGATGAAGAAGTTATCCCACTTTTAACCGAAGTGACTCAAATTTACCTTGTTTGGAGATTTGGCAATTTCTTCTTGATTCTAATCAAACCAGAATGAATCAAGATGTAAGAAGCTTGATTTGGACACATAAATCAGTTCAGAATCATCCTGAAGTTGAATCAATATCATTGGACTTATGATTAAGAAGTTATTCCACTTTTAACCGAAGTAATTTCAGTTTACCCTGTTTGGTGATTTGGCTATTTTTCTTGATTCTAATCAAACCAGAATGAATCACGATATAAGAAGATTGATTTGTACTCATAAATATGTGTAGAATCACCCTGAAATTTAATCAATATCATAGGAGTTATGATGAAGAAGTTATCCAACTTTTAACCGAAGTCATTCCAGTTTGCTCTATTTGGAGAATTGGCAATTTATTCTTGATACTAATAAAACCAGAATAAATCACGATGTAAGAAGCTTGATTTGGACTAATTAATCAGTTTAGAATCACCCTGAAGTTGAATCAAGATCATAGGAATTATGATGAAGAAGTTATCCCACTTTTAACCCAAGTGATTCTAGTTTACCATGTTTGGAGATTTTGCAATTTCTTCTTGATTCAAATAAAACCAGAATGAATCATGATGTAAGAAGCTTGATTTGGACTCATAAATCAGTTTAGAATCACCCTGAATTTGAATCAAGATCATAGGAGTTATGATGAAGAAGTTATCCCACTTTTAACCGAAGTGACTCCAGCTTACCATTTTTGGAGGTTTGGCAATTTCTTCTTTATTCTAATCAAACCAGAATGAATTAAGATGTAAGAAGCTTTATTTTGACTCATAAATCAGTGGATAATCACCCTGAAGTTGAATCAATATCATAGGAGTTATGATGAAGATGTTATTCCACTTTTAACCGAAGTGATTCCAGTTTGCCCTATTTGGAGATTTGACAATTTCTTCTTGATACTAATAAAACTAGAATGAATCACGACATAATAAGCTTGATTTGGACTCATAAATCAGTGTAAAATCACCCTGAAGTTGAAGAAAGATCATGGAAGTTATGATGAAGAAGTTATCCCACTTTTAATTGAAGTGACTCCAGTTTACCGTGTTTGGAGATTTGGCAATTTCTTCTTGATTCTAATCAAAACAGAATGAATCAAGATGTAAGAAGCTTTATTTGGAATCATAAATCAGTGTAGAATCATCCTGAAGTTGAACAAATATCATTGGAGTTATGATGAAGAAGTTATACCACTTTTAACCGAAGTGATTCCAGTTTGCCCTATTTGGAGATTTGGCAATTTATTCTTGATACTAATAAAACCAGATCAAATCACAATGTAAGAAGCTTGATTTGGACTCATTAATAAGTGTAGAATCACCCTGAAGTTGAATCAAGATCATGGGAGTTATGATGAAGAAGTTATCCCACTTTTAACCGATGTTATTCCAGTTTACCCTGTTTGGAGATTTGGCAATTTCTTCTTGATACTAATAAAACCAGAATGAATCACGATGTAAGAAGCTTGATTTGGACTCATTAATCAGTGTAGAATCACCCTGAAGTTGAATCAAGATCATAGGAGTTATGATTAAGAAGTTATCCCACTTTTTAACCGAAGTGATTCTAGTTTACCCTATTTGGAGATTTGGCAATTTCTTCTTGATACTAATAAAACCAGAATGAATCACGATGTAAGAAGCTTGATTTGGAATCATAAATCAGTTTAGAATCACCCTGAATTTGAATAAAGATCATAGGAGTTATGATGAAGAAGTTATCCCACTTTTAACCCAAGTGACTCCAGTTTACCCTGTTTGGAGATTTGTCAATTTCTTCTTGATTCTAATCAAAACAGAATGAATCAATATGTAAGAAGCTTTATTTGGACTCATAAATCAGTGGATAATCACCCTGAAGTTGAATCAATATCATAGGAGTTATGATGAAGATGTTATTCCACTTTTAACCCAAGTGATTCCAGTTTACCCTGTTTGGAGATTTGCAATTTCTTCTTGATTCTAATCAAACCATAATGAATCAAGATGTAAGAATCTTGATTTGGACTCATAAATCAGTGTGTAATCATCATGAAGTTGAATCAATATCATTGGACTTATGATGAAGAAGTTATCCCACTTTTAATCGAAGTGATCACAGTTTACCCTGTTTGGAGATTTGACAATTTATTCTTGATACTAATAAAACCAGAATGAATCACGATGTAAGAAGCTTGATTTGGACTCATTAATCAGTTTAGAATCACCCTGAAGTTGAATCAAGATCATAAGAGTTATGATGAAGAAGTTATCCCACTTTTAACCAAAGTGATTCCAGTTTACCCTGTTTGGAGATTTGGGAATTTATTTTTAATAAAAATAAAAGAAGAATGAATCATGATGTAAGAAGGTTGATTTGGACTCATTAATCAGCTTAGAATCACCCTGAAGTTGAATCAAGATCATAAGAGTTATGATGAAGAAGTTATCAAACTTTTAACCGATGTTATTCCAATTTATCTTGTTTGAAGATTTAGCAATTTCTTCTTGATACTAATAAAACCAGAATGAATCACGATGTAAGAAGCTTGATTTGGACTCATTAATCAGTGTAGAATCACCCTGAAGTTGAATCAAGATCATAGGAGTTATGATGAAGAAGTTATCCCACTTTTTAACCGAAGTGATTCCAGTTTATCATGTTTGAAGATTTTGCAATTTCTTCTTGATACTAATAAAACCAGAATGAATCAAGATGTAAGAAGCTTGATTTGGACTCATAAATCAGTTTATATTAACCCTGAAGTTGAATCAATATCATAGGAGTTATGATGAAGAAGTTATCCCACTTTTAACCGAAGTGACTCCAATTTACCTTGTCTGGAGATTTGGCAATTTCTTCTTGATTCTAATCAAACCAGAATGAATCAAGATTTAAGAAGCTTGATTTGGACTCATAAGTCAGTGCAGAATCATCCTGAAGTTGAATCAATATCATTGGACTTATGATGAAGAAGTTATCCCATTTTTAAACGATGCGATTCCAGTTTACCTTGTTTGGAGATTTGGCAATTTTTTCTTGATTCGAATCAAACCAGAATGAATCACGAACCAGATCAAATCACCATGTAAGAAGCTTGATTTGGACTCATTAATAAGTGTAGAATCATCCTGAAGTTGAATCAAGATCATGGGAGTTATGATGAAGAAGTTATCCCACTTTTAACCGATGTTATTCCAGTTTACCCTGTTTGGAGATTTGGCAATTTCTTCTTGATACTAATAAAACCAGAATGAATCACGATGTAAGAAGCTTGATTTGGACTCATTAATCAGTGTAGAATCACCCTGAAGTTGAATCAAGATCATAGGAGTTATGATGAAGAAGTTATCCCACTTTTTAACCGAAGTGATTCCAGTTTACCCTATTTGGAGATTTGGCAATTTCTTCTTGATACTAATAAAACCAGAATGAATCACGATGTAAGAAGCTTGATTTGGAATCATAAATCAGTTTAGAATCACCCTGAATTTGAATAAAGATCATAGGAGTTATGATGAAGAAGTTATCCCACTTTTAACCCAAGTGACTCCAGTTTACCCTGTTTGGAGATTTGTCAATTTCTTCTTGATTCTAATCAAAACAGAATGAATCAATATGTAAGAAGCTTTATTTGGACTCATAAATCAGTGGATAATCACCCTGAAGTTGAATCAATATCATAGGAGTTATGATGAAGATGTTATTCCACTTTTAACCCAAGTGATTCCAGTTTACCCTGTTTGGAGATTTGCAATTTCTTCTTGATTCTAATCAAACCATAATGAATCAAGATGTAAGAATCTTGATTTGGACTCATAAATCAGTGTGTAATCATCATGAAGTTGAATCAATATCATTGGACTTATGATGAAGAAGTTATCCCACTTTTAATCGAAGTGATCCCAGTTTACCCTGTTTGGAGATTTGACAATTTATTCTTGATACTAATAAAACCAGAATGAATCACGATGTAAGAAGCTTGATTTGGACTCATTAATCAGTTTAGAATCACCCTGAAGTTGAATCAAGATCATAAGAGTTATGATGAAGAAGTTATCCCACTTTTAACCAAAGTGATTCCAGTTTACCCTGTTTGGAGATTTGGGAATTTATTTTTAATAAAAATAAAAGAAGAATGAATCATGATGTAAGAAGGTTGATTTGGACTCATTAATCAGCTTAGAATCACCCTGAAGTTGAATCAAGATCATAAGAGTTATGATGAAGAAGTTATCAAACTTTTAACCGATGTTATTCCAATTTATCTTGTTTGAAGATTTAGCAATTTCTTCTTGATACTAATAAAACCAGAATGAATCACGATGTAAGAAGATTGATTTGGACTCATAAATCAGTGTAGAATCACCCTGAAGTTGACTCAAGATCATAGGAGTTATGATGAAGAAGTTATCCCACTTTTAACCGAAGTGATTCCAGTTTGCCCTGTTTGGAGATTTGGCAATTTCTTCTTGATACTAATAAAACCAGAATGAATCACGATGTAAGAAGCTTGATTTGGACTCATAAATCAGTGTTGAATCACCCTGAAGTTGACTCAAGATCATAGGAGTTATGATGAAGAAGTTATCCGACTTTTAACCGAATTGATTCCAGTTTGCCCTGTTTGGACATTTGGCAATTGCTTCTTGATACTAATAAAACCAGAATGAATCACGATGTAAGAAGCTTGATTTGGACTCATAAATCAGTGTAGAATCACCCTGAAGTTGACTCAAGATCATAGGAGTTATGATGAAGAAGTTATCCCACTTTTAACCGAAGTGATTCCAGTTTGCCCTGTTTGGAGATTTGGCAATTTGTTGTTGATACTAATAAAATAGAATGAATCACGATGTAAGAAGCTTGATTTGGACTCATAAATCAGTGTTGAATCACCCTGAAGTTGACTCAAGATCATAGGAGTTATGATGAAGAAGTTATCCCACTTTTAACCGAAGTGATTCCAGTTTGCCCTATTTGGAGAGTTGGCAATTTATTCTTGATACTAATAAAAATAGAATGAATCACGATGTAAGAAGCTTGATTTGGACTCATAAATCAGTGTTGAATCACCCTGAAGTTGACTCAAGATCATAGGAGTTATGATGAAGAAGTTATCCCACTTTTAACCGAAGTGATTCCAGTTTGCCCTGTTTGGAGATTTGGTAATTTCTTCTTGATACTAATAAAACCAGAATTAATCACGATGTAAGAAGCTTGATTTGGACTCATAAATCAGTGTAGAATCACCCTGAAGTTGACCCAAGATCATAGGAGTTATGATGAAGAAGTTATCCCACTTTTAACCGAAGTGATTCCAGTTTGCCCAGTTTGGAGATTTGGCAATTTATTCTTGATACTAATAAAACCAGAATGAATCACGATGTAAGAAGCTTGATTTGGACTCATAAATCAGTGTTGAATCACCCTGAAGTTGACTCAAGATCATAGGAGTTATGATGAAGAAGTTATCCCACTTTTAACCGAAGTGATTCCAGTTTGTCCTGTTTGGAGATTTGGTAATTTCTTCTTGATACTAATAAAACCAGAATGAATCACGATGTAAGAAGCTTGATTTTGACTCATAAATCAGTGTAGAATCACCCTGAAGTTGACTCAAGATCATAGGAGTTATGATGAAGAAGTTATCCCACTTTTAACCGAAGTGATTCCAGTTTGCCCTGTTTGGAGATTTGGCAATTTCTTCTTGATACTAATAAAACCAGAATGAATCACGATGTAAGAAGATTGATTTGGACTCATAAATCAGTGTAGAATCACCCTGAAGTTGACTCAAGATCATAGGAGTTATGATGAAGAAGTTATCCCACTTTTCACCGAAGTGATTCCAGTTTGCCCTGTTTGGAGATTTGGCAATTTCTTCTTGATACTAATAAAACCAGAATGAATCACGATGTAAGAAGCTTGATTTGGACTCATAAATCAGTGTTGAATCACCCTGAAGTTGACTCAAGATCATAGGAGTTATGATGAAGAAGTTATCCGACTTTTAACCGAATTGATTCCAGTTTGCCCTGTTTGGACATTTGGCAATTGCTTCTTGATACTAATAAAACCAGAATGAATCACGATGTAAGAAGCTTGATTTGGACTCATAAATCAGTGTAGAATCACCCTGAAGTTGACTCAAGATCATAGGAGTTATGATGAAGAAGTTATCCCACTTTTAACCGAAGTGATTCCAGTTTGCCCTGTTTGGAGATTTGGCAATTTGTTGTTGATACTAATAAAAGCAGAATGAATCACAATGTAAGAAGCTTGATTTGGACTCATAAATCAGTGTTGAATCACCCTGAAGTTGACTCAAGATCATAGGAGTTATGATGAAGAAGTTATCCCACTTTTAACCGAAGTGATTCCAGTTTGTCCTGTTTGGACATTTGGCAATTTCTTCTTGATACTAATAAAACCAGAATGAATCACGATGTAAGAAGCTTGATTTGGACTCATAAATCAGTGTAGAATCACCCTGAAGTTGACCCAAGATCATAGGAGTTATGATGAAGAAGTTATCCCACTTTTAACCGAAGTGATTCCAGTTTGCCCAGTTTGGAGATTTGGCAATTTCTTCTTGATACTAATAAAACCAGAATGAATCACGATGTAAGAAGCTTGATTTGGACTCATAAATCAGTGTAGATTCACCCTGAAATTGACTCAAGATCATAGGAGTTATGATGAAGAAGTTATCCCACTTTTAACCGAAGTGATTCCAGTTTGCCCTATTTGGAGAGTTGGCAATTTATTCTTGATACTAATAAAAATAGAATGAATCACGATGTAAGAAGCTTGATTTGGACTCATAAATCAGTGTTGAATCACCCTGAAGTTGACTCAAGATCATAGGAGTTATGATGAAGAAGTTATCCCACTTTTAACCGAAGTGATTCCAGTTTGCCCTGTTTGGAGATTTGGTAATTTCTTCTTGATACTAATAAAACCAGAATGAATCACGATGTAAGAAGCTTGATTTGGACTCATAAATAAGTGTAGAATCACCCTGAAGTTGACCCAAGATCATAGGAGTTATGATGAAGAAGTTATCCCACTTTTAACCGAAGTGATTCCAGTTTGCCCTCTTTGGAGATTTGGCAATTTCTTCTTGATACTAATAAAACCAGAATGAATCATGATGTAAGAAGCTTGATTTGGACTCATAAATCAGTGTAGATTCACCCTGAAGTTGACTCAAGATCATAGGAGTTATGATGAAGAAGTTATCCCACTTTTAACCGAAGTGATTCCAGTTTGCCCTGTTTGGAGATTTGGCAATTTCTTCTTGATACTAATAAAACCAGAATGAATCACGATGTAAGAAGCTTGATTTGGACTCATAAATCAGTGTAGAATCACCCTGAAGTTGACTCAAGATCATAGGAGTTATGATGAAGAAGTTATCCCACTTTTAACCGAAGTGATTCCAGTTTGCCCTGTTTGGAGATTTGGCAATTTCTTCTTGATACTAATAAAACCAGAATGAATCACGATGTAAGAAGCTTGATTTGGACTCATAAATCAGTGTAGAATCACCCTGAAGTTGACCAAGATCATAGGAGTTATGATGAAGAAGTTATCCCACTTTTAACCGAAGTGATTCCAGTTTGCCCTGTTTGGAGATTTGGCAATTTCTTCTTGATACTAATAAAACCAGAATGAATCACGATGTAAGAAGCTTGATTTGGACTCATAAATCAGTGTAGAATCACCCTGAAGTTGACTCAAGATCATAGGAGTTATGATGAAGAAGTTATCCCACTTTTAACCGAAGTGATTCCAGTTTGCCCGTTTGGAGATTTGGCAATTTCTTCTTGATACTAATAAAACCAGAATGAATCACGATGTAAGAAGCTTGATTTGGACTCATAAATCAGTGTAGAATCACCCTGAAGTTGACTCAAGATCATTGGAGTTATGATGAAGAAGTTATCCCACTTTTAACCGAAGTGATTCCAGTTTGCCCTGTTTGGAGATTTGGCAATTTCTTCTTGATACTAATAAAACCAGAATGAATCACGATGTAAGAAGCTTGATTTGGACTCATAAATCAGTGTTGAATCACCCTGAAGTTGACTCAAGATCATAGGAGTTATGATGAAGAAGTTATCCGACTTTTAACCGAATTGATTCCAGTTTGCCCTGTTTGGACATTTGGCAATTTCTTCTTGATACTAATAAAACCAGAATGAATCACGATGTAAGAAGCTTGATTTGGACTCATAAATCAGTGTAGAATCACCCTGAAGTTGACTCAAGATCATAGGAGTTATGATGAAGAAGTTATCCCACTTTTAACCGAAGTGATTCCAGTTTGCCCTGTTTGGAGATTTGGCAATTTCTTCTTGATACTAATAAAACCAGAATGAATCACGATGTAAGAAGCTTGATTTGGACTCATAAATCAGTGTAGAATCACCCTGAGGTTGACTCAAGATCATAGGAGTTATGATGAAGAAGTTATCCCACTTTTAACCGAAGTGATTCCAGTTTGCCCTGTTTGGAGATTTGGCAATTGCTTCTTGATACTAATAAAACCAGAATGAATCACGATGTAAGAAGCTTGATTTGGACTCATAAATCAGTGTAGAATCACCCTGAAGTTGACTCAAGATCATAGGAGTTATGATGAAGAAGTTATCCCACTTTTAACCGAAGTGATTCCAGTTTGCCCTGTTTGGAGATTTGGCAATTTCTTCTTGATACTAATAAAACCAGAATGAATCACGATGTAAGAAGCTTGATTTGGACTCATAAATCAGTGTAGAATCACCCTGAAGTTGACTCAAGATCATAGGAGTTATGATGAAGAAGTTATCCCACTTTTAACCGAAGTGATTCCAGTTTGCCCTGTTTGGAGATTTGGTAATTTCTTCTTGATACTAATTAAAACCAGAATGAATCACGATGTAAGAAGCTTGATTTGGACTCATAAATCAGTGTAGAATCACCCTGAAGTTGACTCAAGATCATAGGAGTTATGATGAAGAAGTTATCCCACTTTTAACCGAAGTGATTCCAGTTTGCCCTGTTTGGAGATTTGGCAATTTCTTCTTGATACTAATAAAACCAGAATGAATCACGATGTAAGAAGATTGATTTGACTCATAAATCAGTGTAGAATCACCCTGAAGTTGACTCAAGATCATAGGAGTTATGATGAAGAAGTTATCCCACTTTTAACCGAAGTGATTCCAGTTTGCCCTGTTTGGAGATTTGGCAATTTCTTCTTGATACTAATAAAACCAGAATGAATCACGATGTAAGAAGCTTGATTTGGACTCATAAATCAGTGTTGAATCACCCTGAAGTTGACTCAAGATCATAGGAGTTATGATGAAGAAGTTATCCCACTTTTAACCGAAGTGATTCCAGTTTGCCCTGTTTGGAGATTTGGCAATTTCTTCTTGATACTAATAAAACCAGAATGAATCACGATGTAAGAAGCTTGATTTGGACTCATAAATCAGTGTAGAATCACCCTGAAGTTGACTCAAGATCATAGGAGTTATGATGAAGAAGTTATCCCACTTTTAACCGAAGTGATTCCAGTTTGCCCTGTTTGGAGATTTGGCAATTTCTTCTTGATACTAATAAAACCAGAATGAATCACGATGTAAGAAGCTTGATTTGGACTCATAAATCAGTGTAGAATCACCCTGAAGTTGACTCAAGATCATAGGAGTTATGATGAAGAAGTTATCCCACTTTTAACCGAAGTGATTCCAGTTTGCCCTGTTTGGAGATTTGGCAATTTCTTCTTGATACTAATAAAACCAGAATGAATCACGATGTAAGAAGCTTGATTTGGACTCATAAATCAGTGTAGAATCACCCTGAAGTTGACTCAAGATCATAGGAGTTATGATGAAGAAGTTATCCCACTTTTAACCGAAGTGATTCCAGTTTGCCCTGTTTGGAGATTTGGCAATTTCTTCTTGATACTAATAAAACCAGAATGAATCACGATGTAAGAAGCTTGATTTGGACTCATAATCAGTGTAGAATCACCCTGAAGTTGAATCAAGATCATAGGAGTTATGATGAAGAAGTTATCCCACTTTTAACCGAAGTGATTCCAGTTTACCCTGTTTGGAGATTTGGCAATTTCTTCTTGATACTAATAAAACCAGAATGAATCACGATGTAAGAAGCTTGATTTGGACTCATAAATCAGTGTAGAATCACCCTGAAGTTGAATCAAGATCATAGGAGTTATGATTAAGAAGTTATCCCACTTTTTAACCGAAGTGATTCCAGTTTACCCTGTTTGGAGATTTGGCAATTTCTTCTTGATACTAATAAAACCAGAATGAATCACGATGTAAGAAGCTTGATTTGGACTCATAAATCAGTTAGAATCACCCTGAAGTTGAATCAAGATCATAGGAGTTATGATGAAGAAGTTATCCCACTTTTAACCGAAGTGATTCCAGTTACCCTGTTTGGAGATTTGGCAATTTCTTCTTGATTCTAATCAAAACCAGAATGAATCAAATGTAAGAAGCTTGATTTGGACTCATAAATCAGTGTGAATCACCCTGAAGTTGAATCAATATCATAGGAGTTATGATGAAGAAGTTATCCCACTTTTAACCGAAGTGATTCCAGTTTACCCTGTTTGGAGATTTGGCAATTTCTTCTTGATACTAATAAAACCAGAATGAATCACGATGTAAGAAGCTTGATTTGGACTCATTAAATCAGTTAGAATCATCCTGAAGTTGAATCAATATCATTGGAGTTATGATGAAGAAGTTATCCCACTTTTAACCGAAGTGATTCCAGTTTACCCTGTTTGGAGATTTGGAATTTATTCTTGATACTAATAAAACCAGAATGAATCACGATGTAAGAAGCTTGATTTGGACTCATTAATCAGTTAGAATCACCCTGAAGTTGAATCAAATCATAAGAGTTATGATGAAGAAGTTATCCCACTTTTAACCGAAGTGATTCCAGTTTACCCTGTTTGGAGATTTGGCAATTTCTTCTTGATACTAATAAAACCAGAATGAATCACGATGTAAGAAGCTTGATTTGGACTCATTAATCAGTGTAGAATCACCCTGAAGTTGAATCAAGATCATAGGAGTTATGATGAAGAAGTTATCCCACTTTTTAACCGAAGTGATTCCAGTTTATCTTGTTTGAGATTTAGCAATTTCTTCTTGATACTAATAAAACCAGAATGAATCACGATGTAAGAAGCTTGATTTGGACTCATTAATCAGTGTAGAATCACCCTGAAGTTGAATCAAGATCATAGGAGTTATGATGAAGAAGTTATCCCACTTTTAACCGAAGTGATTCCAGTTTATCATGTTTGAAGATTTTGCAATTTCTTCTTGATACTAATAAAACCAGAATGAATCAAGATGTAAGAAGCTTGATTTGGACTCATAAATCAGTGTATATTAACCCTGAAGTTGAATCAATATCATAGGAGTTATGATGAAGAAGTTATCCCACTTTTAACCGAAGTGACTCCAATTTACCTTGTCTGGAGATTTGGCAATTTCTTCTTGATTCTAATCAAAACCAGAATGAATCAAGATTTAAGAAGCTTGATTTGGACTCATAAATCAGTGCAGAATCATCCTGAAGTTGAATCAATATCATTGGACTTATGATGAAGAAGTTATCCCACTTTTAACCGAAGTGATTTCCAGTTTGCCCTGTTTTGGAGATTTGGCAATTTCTTCTTGATACTAATAAAACCAGAATGAATCACGATGTAAGAAGCTTGATTTGGACTCATAAATCAGTGTAGAATCACCCTGAAGTTGACTCAAGATCATAGGAGTTATGATGAAGAAGTTATCCCACTTTTAACCGAAGTGATTCCAGTTTGCCCTGTTTGGAGATTTGGCAATTTCTTCTTGATACTAATTAAACCAGAATGAATCACGATGTAAGAAGCTTGATTTGGACTCATAAATCAGTGTAGAATCACCCTGAAGTTGACTCAAGATCATAGGAGTTATGATGTGAAGTTATCCCACTTTTTAACCGAAGTGATTTCCAAGTTTGCCCTGTTTGGAGATTGGCAATTTCTTCTTGATACTAATAAAACCAGAATGAATCACGATGTAAGAAGGCTTTGATTTGGACTCATAAATCGTGTTGATCACCCTTGAAGTTGAATCAAGATCATAGGAATTATGATGAAGAAGTTATCCCACTTTTAACCCAAGTGATTCTAGTTTACCTTGTTTGGAGATTTTGCAATTTCTTCTTGATTCAAATAAAACCAGAATGAATCATGATGTAAGAAACTTGATTTGGACTCATAAATCAGTTTAGAATCACCCTGAATTTGAATCAAGATCATAGGAGTTATGATGAAGAAGTTATCCCACTATTAACCGAAGTGACTCCAGCTTACCATTTTTGGAGATTTGGCAATTTCTTCTTTATTATAATCAAACCAGAATGAATTAAGATGTAAGAAGGTTTATTTTGAATCATAAATCAGTGGATAATCACCTTGAAGTTGAATCAATATCATAGGAGTTATGATGAAGATGTTATTCCACTTTTAACCTGTAGTGATTCCAGTTTGCCCTATTTGGAGATTTTGCAATTTCTTCTTGATACTAATAAAACTAGAATGAATCAAGATATAATAAGCTTTATTTGGACACATAAATCAGTGTAGAATCACCCTGAAGTTGAAGAAAGATCATGGAAGTTATGATGAAGAAGTTATCCCACTTTTAACTGAAGTGACTCCAGTTTACCGTGTTTGGAGATTTGGCAATTTCTTCTTGATACTAATAAAACCAGAATGAATCACGATGTAAGAAGCTTGATTTGGACTCCTAAATCAGTTTAGAATCACCCTGAATTTGAATCAAGATCATAGGAGTTATAATGAAGAAGTTATCCCACTTTTAACCCAAGTGACTCCACTTTACGCTGTTTGGAGATTTGGCAATTTCTTCTTGATTCTAATCAAACCAGAATGAATCAAGATTTAAAAAGCCTGATTTGGACTCATAAATCAGTGTAGAATCATCATGAAGTTGAATCAATGTCATTGGAGTTATGATGAAGAAGTTATCCCACTTTTAACCGAAGTTATCCTAGTTTGCCCTGTTTTGAGATTTGGCAATTTCTTCTTGATACTAATAAAACCAGAATGAATCACGATGTAAGAAGCTTGATTTGGACTCATAAATCAGTGTAGAATCACCCTGAAGTTGAATCAAGATCATAGGAGTTATGATGAAAAAGTTATCCCACTTTCAACCGAAGTGATTCCAGTTTGCCCTGTTTGGAGAGTTTGCAATTTGTTCTTGATTCTAATCAAACCATAATCACTCAAGATGTAAGAATCTTGATTTGGACTCATAAATCAGTGTATATTAACCCTGAAGTTGAATCAATATCATAGGAGTTATGATGAAGAAGTTATCCCACTTTTAACCGAAGTGACTCCAATTTACCTTGTTTGGAGATTTGGTAATTTCTTCTTGATTCTAATCAAACGAGAATGAATCAAGATTTAAGAAGCTTGATTTGGACTCATAAGTCAGTGCAGAATCATCCTGAAGTTCAATCTATATCATTGGACTTATGATGAAGAAGTTATTCCACTTTTAAACGAAGCGATTCCAGTTTACCTTTTTTGGAGATTTGGCAATTTTTTCTTGATTCTAATCAAACCAGAATGAATCACGATGTAAAAATCATATTTGTACTCATAAATAAATGTATAATCATACTGAAGTTGAATCAATATCATAGGAGTTATGATGAAGAAGTTATCCCACTTTTAACCGAATTGATTCCAGTTTGCCCTGTTTGGAGATTTGGCAATTTATTCTTGATACTAATAAAACCAGAATGAATCACGATGTAAGAAGCTTGATTTGGACTCATTAATCAGTGTAGAATCACCCTGAAGTTGAATCAAGATCATAGGAGTTATGATGAAGAAGTTATCCCACTTTTAACTGAAGTTATTCCAGTTTACCCTGTGTAGAGATTTGGCAATTTCTTCTTAATACAAATAAAACCAGAATGAATCAAGATGTAAGAAGCTTTATTTGGACTCATAAATCAGTGTAGAATCATCCTGAATTTGAATCAATATCATTGGAGTTATGATGAAGAAGTTATCCCAGTTTTAACTGAAGTGATCTCAGTTTGCCCTGCTTGGAGAGTTTGCAATTTCTTCTTGATTCTAATCAAACCATAATTAATAAAGATGTAATAATCTTGATTTGGATTCATAAATCAGTGGATAATCACCCTGAAGTTGAATAAATATCATAGGAGTTATGATGAAGAAGTTATCCCACTTTTAACCGAAGTGACTCAAATATACCTTGTTTCGAAATTTGGCAATTTCTTCTTGATTCTAATCAAACCAGAATTAATCAAGATGTAAGAACCTTGATTTGGACTCATAAATCAGTGTAGAATCATCCTGAATTTGAATCAATATCATTGGAGTTATGATGAAGAAGTTATCCCAGTTTTAACTGAAGTGATCCCAGTTTGCCCTGTTTGGAGAGTTTGCAATTTCTTCTTGATTCTAATCAAACCATAATTAATAAAGATGTAATAATATTGATTTGGATTCATAAATCAGTGGATAATCACCCTGAAGTTGAATCAATATCATAGGAGTTATGATGAAGAAGTTATCCCACTTTTAACCGAAGTGACTCAAATTTACCTTGTTTGGAGATTTGGCAATTTCTTCTTGATTCTAATCAAACCAGAATGAATCAAGATGTAAGAAGCTTGATTTGGACTCATAAATAAGTTCAGAATCATCCTGAAGTTGAATCAATATCATTGGACTTATGATTAAGAAGTTATTCCACTTTTAACCGAAGTGATTTCAGTTTACCCTGTTTGGAGATTTGGCAATTTTTCTTGATTCTAATCAAACCAGAATGAATAACGATATAAGAAGATTGATTTTTTTCTCTTAAATCTGTGTAGAATCACCCTGAAATTTAATCAATATCATAGGAGTTATGATGAAGAAGTTATCCAACTTTTAACCGAAGTGATTCCAGTTTGCTCTATTTGGAGAATTGGCAATTTATTCTTGATACTAATAAAACCAGAATAAATCACGATGTAAGAAGCTTGCTTTGGACTAGTTAATCAGCTTAGAATCTCCCTGAAGTTGAATCAAGATCATAGGAATTATGATGAAGAAGTTATCCCACTTTTAACCCAAGTGATTCTAGTTTACCTTGTTTGGAGATTTTGCAATTTCTTCTTGATTCAAATAAAACCAGAAAGAATCATGATGTAAGAAACTTGATTTGGACTCATAAATCAGTTTAGAATCACCCTGAATTTGAATCAAGATCATAGGAGTTATGATGAAGAAGTTATCCCACTATTAACCGAAGTGACTCCAGCTTACCATTTTTGGAGATTTGGCAATTTCTTCTTTATTATAATCAAACCAGAATGAATTAAGATGTAAGAAGGTTTATTTTGAATCATAAATCAGTGGATAATCACCCTGAAGTTGAATCAATATCATAGGAGTTATGATGAAGATGTTATTCCACTTTTAACCGAAGTGATTCCAGTTTACCCTATTTGGAGATTTTGCAATTTCTTCTTGATACTAATAAAACTAGAATGAATAACGATATAATAAGCTTGATTTGGACACATAAATCAGTGTAGAATCACCCTGAAGTTGAAGAAAGATCATTGAAGTTATGATGAAGAAGTTATCCCACTTTTAACTGAAGTGACTCCAGTTTACCGTGTTTGGAGATTTGGCAATTTCTTATTGATACTAATAAAACCAGAATGAATCATGATGTAAGAAGCTTGATTTGGACTCATTAATCAGTGTAGAATCACCCTGAAGTTGAATCAAGATCATAGGAGTTATGATGAAGAAGTTATCCCACTTTTAACTGAAGTTATTCCAGTTTACCTTGTGTAGAGATTTGGCAATTTCTTCTTAATACAAATAAAACCAGAATGAATCAAGATGTAAGAAGCTTTATTTGGACTCATAAATCAGTGTAGAATCATCCTGAATTTGAATCAATATCATTGGAGTTATGATGAAGAAGTTATCCCAGTTTTAACTGAAGTGATCCCAGTTTGCCCTGCTTGGAGAGTTTGCAATTTCTTCTTGATTCTAATCAAACCATAATTAATAAAGATGTAATAATCTTGATTTGGATTCATAAATCAGTGGATAATCACCCAAGTTGAATCAATATCATAGGAGTTATGATGAAGAAGTTATCCCACTTTTAACCGAAGTGACTCAAATTTAACTTGTTTGGAGATTTGGCAATTTCTTCTTGATTCTAATCAAACCAGAATGAATCAAGATGTAAGAAGCTTGATTTGGACTCATAAATCAGTGTAGAATCATCCTGAATTTGAATCAATATCATTGGAGTTATGATGAAGAAGTTATCCCAGTTTTAACTGAAATGATTCCAGTTTGCCCTGTTTGGAGAGTTTGCAATTTCTTCTTGATTCTAATCAAAACAGAATGAATCAATATGTAAGAAGCTTTATTTGGACTCATAAATCAGTGGATAATCACCCTGAAGTTGAATCAATATCATAGGAGTTATAATGAAGATGTTATTCCACTTTTAACCGAAGTGATTCCAGTTTACCCTGTTTGGAGATTTGCAATTTCTTCTTGATTCTAATCAAACCAGAATGAATCAAGATGTAAGAATCTTGATTTGGACTCATAAATCAGTGTATAATCATCCTCAAGTTGAATAAATATCATTGGACTTATGATGAAGAAGTTATCCCACTTTTAATCGAAGTGATCCCAATTTACCCTGTTTGGAGATTTGACAATTTATTCTTGATACTAATAAAACCAGAATGAATCACGATGTAAGAAGCTTGATTTGGACTCATTAATCAGTTTAGAATCACCCTGAAGTTGAATCAAGATCATAAGAGTTATGATGAAGAAGTTATTCCACTTTTAACAGAAGTGATTCCAGTTTACCCTGTTTAGAGATTTGGCAATTTATTTTTAATAAAAAAAAAGAAGAGTGAATCACGATGTAAGAAGGTTGATTTGTACTCATTAATCAGCTTAGAATCACCCTGAAGTTGAATCAAGATCATAAGAGTTATGATGAAGAAGTTATCCCACTTTTAACCGATGTTATTCCAGTTTACCCTGTTTGGAGATTTGGCAATTTCTTCTTGATACTAATAAAACCAGAATGAATCACGATGTAAGAAGCTTGATTTGGACTCGTAAATCAGTTTAGAATCACCCTGAATTTGAATCAAGATCATAGGAGTTATAATGAAGAAGTTATCCCACTTTTAACCCAAGTGACTCCAGATTACCCTTTTTGGAGATTTGGCAATTTCTTTTTGATTCTAATCAAACCATAATGAATCAATATGTAAGAAGCCTGATTTTTACTCTTAAATCAGTGTAGAATAATCCTGAAGTTGAATCAATATCATTGGAGTTATGATGAAGAAGTTATCCCACTTTTAACCGAAGTGATCCTAGTTTGCCCTGTTTTTAGATTTGACAATTTCTTCTTGATACTAATAAAACCAGAATGAATCACAATGTAAGAAGCTTGATTTGGACTCATAAAAAAGTGTAGAATCACCCTGAAGTTGAATCAAGATCATAGGAGTTATTATGAAAAAGTTATACCGTTTTTAACCGAAGTGATACCAGTTTTCCCTGTTTGGAGAGTTTGCAATTTCTTCTTGATTCTAATCAAACCATAATGAATAAAGATGTAAGAATCTTGATTTAGACTCATAAATCAGTGGATAATCAGCCTGAAGTTGAATCAATATCATACGAGTTATGATGAAGAAGTTATCCCACTTTTAACCGAAGTGAATCCAGTTTACCTTGTTTGGAGATTTGTCAATTTCTTCTTGATTCTAATCAAACCAGAATGAATCATGGTGTATGAAGGTTGATTTGGACTCATAAATCAGTTTAGAATCACCCTGAATTTGAATCAAGATCATAGGAGTTATGATGAAGAAGTTATCCCACTTTTAACCCAAGTGACTCCAGTTTACCCTGTTTGGATATTTGAGAATTTCTTCTTGATTCTAATCAAACCAGAATGAATCAAGATGTGAAAAGCCTGATTTGGACTCATAAATCAGTGTAGAATCATCCTGAAGTTGAATCAATATCATTGGAGTTATGATGAAGAAGTTATCCCACTTTTAAACGAAGTGATCCAAGTTTGCCCTGTTTTGAGATTTGGCAATTTCTTCTTGATACTAATAAAACAAGAATGAATCACGATGTAAGAAGGTTTATTTGGACTCATAAATCAGTTTAGAATCACCCTGAATTTGAATCAAGATCATAGGAGTTATGATGAAGAAGTTATCCCACTTTTAACCTAAGTTACTCCAGATTACCCTTCTTGGAGATTTGGCAATTTCTTTTTGATTCTAATCAAACCAGAATGAATCAAGATGTAAGAAGCCTGATTTGGACTCATAAATCAGTGTAGAATAATCCTGAAGTTGAATCAATATCATTGGAGTTATGATGAAGAAGTTATCCCACTTTTAACCGAAGTGATCCTAGTTTGCCCTGTTTTTAGATTTGGTAATTTCTTCTTGATACTAATAAAACCAGAATGAATCACAATGTAAGAATCTTGATTTGGACTCATAAAAAAGGGTAGAATCACCCTGAAGTTGAATCAAGATCATATGAGTTATTATGAAGAAGTTATACCGTTTTTAACCGAAGTGATACCAGTTTGTCCTGTTTGGAGAGTTTGCAATTTCTTCTTGATTCCAATCAAACCATAATGAATAAAGATGTAAGAATCTTGATTTGGACTCATAAATCAGTGGATAATCACCCTGAAGTTGAATCAATATCATAGGAGTTATGATGAAGAAGTTATCCCACTTTTAACCGAAGTGAATCCAGTTTACCTTGTTAGGAGATTTGTCAATTTCTTCTTAATTCTAATCAAACCAGAATGAATCACGATGTAAGAAGCTTGACTTGGACTCATAAATCAGTATGGAATTACCCTGAAGTTGAATCAAGATCATGGGATGATGAAAAAGTTATCCCACTTTTAACCGAAGTGATTCCAGTTTACCCTGTTTGGAGAGTTGGCAATTTTTTTTTGATAATAATAAAACCAGAACGAATCACGATGTAAGAAGCTTGATTTGGACTCATAATTAAGTTTAGAATCACCCTTAAGTTGAATCAAGATAATAGGAGTTACGATGAAGAAGTTATCCCACTTTTAACCGCAGTGACACCAATTTACCTTGTTTGGAGATTTGGCAATTTCTTCTTGATTCTAATCAAACCAGAATGAATCAAGATGTAAGAAGCTTGATTTGGACTCATAAATCAGTGAAGAATCATCCTGAAGTTTAATCAATATCATTGGATTAATGATGAAAAAGTTATTCCACCTTTAACCGAAGTGAATCCTGTTTCCCTGTTTGGAGATTTGGCAATTTCTTCTTGATTTTAATCAAACCAGAATGAATCACGATGTAAGAAGCCTGATTCGTACTCATAAATCAATTTATAATCATCCTGAAGTTTAATCAATATCATAGGAGTTATGATGAAGAAGTTATCCCACTTTTAACCGAAGTGATTCCAGTTTGCCATGTTTGGAGATTTGGCAATTTATTCTTGATACTAATAAAACCAGAATGAATCACGATGTAAGAAGCTTGATTTTGACTCATTAATCAGTGTAGAATCACCCTGAAGTTGAATCAAGATCATAGGAGTTATGATGTTGAAGTTATCCCACTTTTTACCGAAGTGACTCCAATTTACCTTGTTTGGAGATTTGATAATTTCTTCTTGATTCTAATCAAATCAGAATGAATAAAGATGTAAGAATCTTGATTTGGACTTATAAATCAGTTCAGAATCATCCTGAAGTTGAATCAATATCATTGGACTTATAATGAAGAAGTTATTCCACTTTTAACCGAAGTGATTCCAGTTTCCCTGTTTGGAGATTTGTCAATTTCTTCTTGATTCTAATCAAACAAGAATGAATCACGATGTAAGAAGCTTGATTTGGAATCATAAATCAGTGTAGAATTACCCTGAAGTTGAATCAATATCATGGGATGATGAAGAAGTTATCCCACTTTTAACCGAAGTGATTCCAGTTTACCCTGTTTGGAGAGTTGGCAATTTTTTCTTGATACTAATAAAACCAGAACGAATCACGATGTAAGAATATTGATTTGGACTCATTAATCAGTGTAGAATCACCCTGAAGTTGAATCAAGACCATAGGAGTTATGATGAAGAAGTTATCCCACTTTTTACCTAAGTGACTCCAATTTACCTTGTTTGGAGATTTGACAATTTCTTCTTGATTATAATTAAACCAGAATGAATCAAGATGTAAGAATCTTGATTTATATTCATAAATCAGTTCAGAATCATCCTGAAGTTGAATCAATATCATTGGACTTATGATGAAGAAGTTATTCCACTTTTAACCGAAGTGATTCCAGTTTACCCTTTTTGGAGATTTGGCAATTTCTTCTTGATTCTAATCAAAACAGAATCAATCAAGATGTAAGAAGCTTGATTTGGACTCATAAATCAGTGTATAATCTTCCTGAAGTTGAATCAATATCATTGGAATTATGATGAAGAAGTTATCCCACTTTTAACCGAAGTGATCCCAGTTTGCCCTGTTTTGATATTTGGCAATTTCTTCTTGATACTAATAAAACCAGAATGAATCACAATGTAAGAAGCTTGATTTGGAATAATAAATAAGTTTAGAATCAGCTTGAAGTTGAATCAAGATCATAGGAGTTATTATGAAGAAGTTATACCACTTTTAACCGAAGTGATACCAGTTGCCCTGTTTGGAGAGTTTGCAATTTTTTCTTGATTATAATCAAACCATAATGAATAAAGATGTAGGAATATTGATTTGGACTCATAAATTAGTGTATAATCACCCTGAAGTTGAATCAATATCATAGGAGTTATGATGAAGAAGTTATCCCACTTTTAACCGAAGTGAATCCAGTTTACCTTGTTTGGAGATTTGGCAATTTCTTCTTGATACTAATAAAACCAGAATGAATCAAGATGTAAGAAGCTTGATTTGGACTCATAAATCAGTGTAGAATTACCCTGAAGTTGAATCAAGATCATGGGATGATGAAGATGTTATCCCACTTTTAACAGAAGTGATTCCAGTTTACCATGTTTGGAGAGTTGGCAATTTTTTCTTGATACTAATAAAACCAGAACAAATCACGATGTAAGAAGCTTGATTTGGACTCATAATTAAGTTTAGAATCACCCTGAAGTTGAATCAAGATCATAGGAGTTACGATGAAGAAGTTATCCCACTTTTTGTTGAACCAAATAACAAATGGGGTTACAAGTAAGTGATGGAGACTGAAGAAGGTTGAGGAATGGTTTAAGGGGGAGTTGTCCGTACAAGTCCGTACAAGTGACCGTACAAGTCCGTACAAGAAGGCCGTACAAGTGACCGTACAACTTGAGTGTGCACCAAGGCAAGAGGAGAAGCCAAGTTAACCCGGGTAAGAGTGAAAAGAAGTTACCCGCGTGTGATCAACCTTTACTTACCTCACCACTCGTCCAAGTGAAATGAACCTTAGGGATAAGGTTAGTCTGCGCCATGACAGGCTGGCTATCTGGTCAAGATGCCAAAGGCATCAAGCGTGCAAAGCTTCTCCTCCATGCATTTCAAATTAGACGCTCCTCCGGCCTTGACTCCACATTCTTACGGTTGAAACCTTATCTATTAGCCGTTGATTGTTGTCCATAAACTCTCCTATATATTTGTAACCCCGTTTCATTAATGTTAAGCAATGTTTTCGAGTCTCTCTTATTCTCTCTAGTGTTCTTCATCCAGAAATGGATTTCTAGTCTCATTTCAAGCTTTAGTCTCCAAGTCTCTTCTAATCTCTTTCAACGTCTCAAATACTCATATAACCTCAGATATCTCTTTAGTTTTCATGGTATCAGAGCCAGGTTCACTTGAATCTAGGGTTTGATTTCATTTCTTGCTCAAGAACACTCAAGAACACCTTTTTCATCCAGGAAGCTTCAAGATGGAGGGTACTAAGACTACGGTGATTCCAGTGATTCTAAAGGGGGGAAACTACCTCCTATGGTCTCGTGTGGTGAAGACAGCAGTGGGGAGTAAGGGTTTGTGGAACCACATCCTTGAAGATGAAGCTCCAAAACTCATTACTCATGAAGGCGACAAGGAGATTGTTGTGTGTGATGAAGTAAAATGGATCAAGGAAGATAACCTGGTGATGTCCATCCTTCAAAGCTCTCTAGATCCATCAATCTTAGAGGTGTACAGCTACTGTGAGAAGGCAAAGGACCTGTGGGATACTCTCTAGAAGGTATATGGAAATATCTTAAACCTTACTCGTGTTTTGAGATTAAGCGAGCAATAAACAACTTGGCACAAGAAGATATGGAGTTCACAAAGCATCTTGGGAAGTTTAGAGCATTGTGGTCAGAGCTTGAGATGTTGAGGCCAAGCACAACCGATCCAGAGGAGCTCAATGAACGGCGTGAACAAGACAAGGTCTTTGGCTTGCTGCTCACTCTTAACTCTACCTACAATGACTTGGTAAAGCACATCCTGCGAGCTGAGAAGTTACCCACTCTAGAAGAAGTCTGCGCACAAATCCAGAAGGAACAAGGATCATTGGGGCTATTTGGAGGAAAGGGGGAGCTTACATTGGCTAATCAAGCTGAAGTCCCTCAATCCAACAGGGTGAACAAGTATGAAGAAAGAAGGTTCAATGGAAACTATGACCATTGCAAGAGACAAGGTCACAAGAAGCATCAGTGCTGGATCATTCACCCACATCTCAAGCCAAACAAGTTCATGAAGGATAGAGATGCAAGGGAAAATGTGAGCAATGGAGGAAGTGATCAGCATGTAAATATGGAAATATGCTAATAAACTAACTAGATGTAAATGTAAATATGCTAGATCTATGGTTTCAGGCAAGTGGATTATAGAAGATAGAAGTTAGAAGTATTTAATAATGAAACTCGATATCTATTGTAAAAGACACCAGCTCTCACTGCGAGTCTAATCTATTGACTAAGTCCAATGTATCAACTCTCGCTTGTTGACACGGAATGACCATCGATCGATGGCAATGATCTTGCGTCGATCGATGGTTTCTTAAGCAAGCTTTATGACCTAATTCGATAAGTTCACTAGGCTAACTAAATTAACTCTCGTTTGTTTCTAGCAACCTAGCTCAATAGAATAAACTCCGGTAGTAGACCATCCTCTCGCTTGCGCCTAACTATCCTATTATCAGGGTTCTAGTTAGCTAATCTACAACACAAGCAATAAACACAATTCCATTAATAGATCTAATAATGACCCTAACAATTATATTGTTTGGCTAATCCATCACTACCTTTAATAAACCCTAAATATAGTTGATAACTACTCAAGCATAATTAAAGTAAGAAGAATAGTCTGAATATAATGCATAGATAAAAACATCTGGGTTCCAATACAATTCTCCGTAAGAATATTGTCTACTATATTGTATTGTATTATATTCTAGTGTATTCCCCCTTTTTCTTCGCTTTCTCATAAATAAAGTATAAATATAAAAACCCCAAAATCTAGGTCAAAACTCATCTAGGGGTAAACTTGTAATCTTGTGTCTTGTCTCTAACTTGGGCTTGAAATCTGCTGTCTGCGAATTGGTCATCGATCGATGCCAAGGGGTCAGCATCGATCGATCTTGGTCATATAACATTGGTCGACGTCAGGATAGAGCCATCGATCGACGGCAGTCTTGTACCTCGACTCTCTCATAGATCAGCTACGGATTAATCTCCTCTAAATGCTCCAAAAGCACCAAGTATCTCCATATATCTCCAAAACATACATGGACATGTAAAGTCCTGAAAATATAACCTAGACACACATAATAGACCCCAAATGGAGTCCGTAACATGGCCTAAAACTGGTAATAAATAGGCTATATCAACCTCTCAATTTTCCGGTCTTCTTGTTTAGTCTCACCCTTTGGTCGAGAGCTACCTTAGAACATAGCTTAAAACTTAGTTATTTCATAGCTTAGATTCTTTTAATTATACGCAGCGAAATATTATTTATTAACCTTGATCTAAATCTAGTCAAACACTTGTCCAGTCTAATCATCTATTCTTTGGTTAGTTCATTTAACTACCATTATGCTTATAGATCGATCCTTGACTGGGTTCAAGCCATTCTAATTCTGAGGTTCCATTCCCCTAAACCATTCTATCTAGATCTATACAAGTATTGCTATATATTACCTTGGCCACATCCACAGAGCTTGTTAGGTCATCGGTCCTCCATTGATCTGAATTAGTCTTGCTTGTCTATTGAGCCATTCAACTCATGAATTCTCTTCTTGTTCCTTATCATTTATCTTGTATTAAAAACTCCCTTAGGTACTTAGTCGCTAAACCAACCATCACCACAGACTAAGTTACTGTTGAGAAGTCTTCATCAACTAAGGATATGCATATGGCCCTTATGCTCATGCACCATCCAACATCCTTTTGCCTCATTGTCTATCATATCATGTCCATTATAATGGAACAAAAATGGCCATCAGATCCTATGTCAATCAACCATCAACTTCAAATGACTTGGAACTGATGAGTCTTCACTCTTACCTAACCGGTCATGGAATTGTATCCCAATCAAGCCGATCTATCTTGTTCTAACCAACCAATGCATCCTTTGATTACGTAGATCCGACATCTTGATCTGTCCTATATGGATCAGGTCATCCATACTAGACATGATCAGATCACACTCAGTCTCCTTGAACAAACACGCCTAGACTCAATACTTATGGTCCACAACACATAGTACTAGCCATATCCTTCTTCATGGCTCTTGGCCAGTCCTTTGCACATAGCTTACCAACACCACGGTTGATATCTAGCATTTCACATGGTGAGTATGTCATATAATGACATGGACTTGGGTCATATGGTGGGCGAGACCATCGATCCAGATTACCCATGGATTATGGCTTGATCACCATTTCCTTGCACGACTATTTCCTCTCATGATTCCTATGGATGCAAGTTGAATCCTCCCAAGTCATCTATTACTCTTGGATAGGACTCATCATACCGTTAGTCCAATTCCAAATTATGGTTGATAGTTAGAGCCAGCATCAACCCTTATAGACCATGCAGCCATTAAGTCTATCTCACAACAATATTCGAACACTCGGTTAACTGTCATGAATAACCACCTTGACGAAAGGTCACGACTCTTCACCCTTGGCCCTGGATAATGGATTATCATTCCCAGAAATAGATACCATTCATTTGATTCAATTCTTGATCAATCCAAACCCATGAACCATGACTCCTCATTGAAGTCTGGCCGATGCTTCACATCCGGCTATAACTCTACATGAGCGAATTAGACCAAACATGATCCGGTTCATACCAACCATGATCCAGTCAGTTATTCCAGGTCTTGGATCCTTGATAACACACTAATATATTGTATTCCATGGGAGTACCATGATTTCCCATGATCATCTCTACAAAATACAGAATTGCAATCCGAGAAGTAAAAAAACGGCTACCTTATACTTGATGAATCTAGATCTTGTTCCTTCTCTTATCTTGAACGTCAATGTTTCTCTTGCACAAAATTCATAAAATTTTATCATTTAATTACAGTAATGAGAAGATCTATCCATGGGACGTTCATCTCTCCCCTTGAACTCCCATGAAACTGCCTTCCACGGGCATCCGCCTTTAAGGCTATCTCGGCCATAGAAAGTGAACTCCGGCCCTCTATCTTCTTTCCTGTTTAGTTGCGTGTGTTCTAAGGCTCTGGAGAAGGACTTGGGTGTTGTAAGAAATGAGCAAAACCAATGAAAGGTCGTGCATCAACTTTCCATTGATTATCCACAACACTGCCTCCTCTTCACCTTAAATATCATCATGGCCTTGCATTGTCTAATCCAACAAACTCTCCTTTTATCTCTGTGTTTTATTTGTGTTTCAGGGTTTATTAGGGATCTCTCGTGTCTATGTAAACCCATGGAATTTCCCTCATTTTATAGGAGAAAGGGAAGTTACAAGGTTTTCACCTCTTCGGACTCATTTCTGGCAATTGATTTAATCAGTTGTCCAGATCGCATCCCTTGGCTCATGGCAGTTACCATCCGCCTCTGAACAGAACCACCTTGGGCTTATGCCCAGTACCCAAGCCCGTGGATTGATCACATGGACTCCTTGGCCCATGACCAACTTGGGTCGACCACATGGCCCGACCACGGACGGACCCGGTCCAGCCGTCCAATACTCGAACACTCCATTCAGCTGAGATGAGCTGAATACCAGCTGGTCCAGCTAAGTGATCTAGTATTCCAGTTAGTGGATCTGACTCTACTCACTGTGAGCTCTAACCGAGCTTCACCCAGATGGTCAAGCTTCTTGCTCGTATCGCCCAGCTGTTATTCACCTTGTCCATCTTGCTCTCTTCATCTCATTCAATCCGCCTAAGTCCTTTGGTCCATTTATCGACAAGACAAAGCTTTCCCAGTCATTCCCTTCACCATATACCATTCATGATCGCTTCGTTGTGATATGAACAAAGGCTGTTACGTTTTCCGTTAAAACTTCTAGGCTTTATGTCAAGTTCCCGGGACGTGGATGCTCCAAGTCTCCCTAACTTGTGATGGATTCGTCTTCGAATTCGGTGGTATTCAAAACTTCTATCGAGACTAGTTTTCCAACCAGACTTAGTCTTATCGCAGACATGGAACAAACTTGATTGGTTCCTTTAACCGAATCAATTGCATCTTGCTCCATAAACTTTCTCACTGATCATAACTTTGATCATCGATATAATAAGTCTCCCCCACTTGGTTAGAGAACCATTTAATCCAAACCAAGTGGTCCATCCTTGTTGAACCTGTGGAACCAATACTTGTCTACATGTCTGCAATCAAGGGTCCATTATTTCCATCATTTTCCAAGACACAACTTGATACGTCCTAGATTCGGACATGATCAGTAAATCGGAATAAGGGGATATGATCTCGCCAAAAAGGGAGAAATGGTGGATTGAAGGGTCGCAAAATAGTGCGTAAGGCTGCTGATATTCCCGAACTCCGATTATTGCTTGATATGACGCACAAGTTCAACACAATGGAGGTTGTTTACTTGGATATTGCGCACCAAGAAACAAGAAGTGTTCTAAACAAAGAACAAAGAGAATGAACTCAAAATAAGAAGAAAAACATTTTTTTTATTGCTGAAGACGGATTACATATTTATAGTAGGAAAGGCATATGAAAAAACTTTATAATTTTTGGAAAAACACACCTAAGAAAACAACAAAGACTAGAAATAGTCAAATGACTCTTTGGTACAAGATCGGGTCGAAGTGTCCCCTCGCCTACTGTCCAGGTTCATCCGAACCCAGCCTGGTCCATAGATGACCCTTAACCTACTGTCCAGGTTCATCCGGGGTGATTTGTTCCACGGCGGTAAGGATCAGGATGTAAGCGGGTCGTTTGGGACTGTCCGTCGGGTGTTCTTTACGAACGAGTTGTGCACTGGCGAGGGTTAAGTCTTCATACAGCTTGATGATCCGTGCCTTAGAGAAATGTCTGAGTGAGAAGTCCATCATAGGGTCGAACACTGAGGTAAGGTCTTTGGGTCGAACATCGGGACATGTGGTACGGACCAAAAGGGCCAAAAGTGAGAAACTTCGATCATCTTCGGATTCTTCACGTCCCAAGTGTATTCTGGCACGTCCATCAGTCTTAGCTTTTAGGTTTGGTCAAGAAATAGCTCATGTGGGTCGATCAGTTCCATAGTTGGGATGTGGTTCCATCCTTAGCTCCATTCCGGACGTACACGGGTCGATGCGGTATGAAATGAGCCATCTTAGAGAATCTATCAACCACCACAAAGATAGAATCTCGTCCAGCCTTAGTCCTAGGCATTCCAAGCACAAAATCCATTGAAATATCTACCCAAGGATGAGATGGAATAAGTAAAGCTGAATACAAACCTTCGTTTTGCACTTTGGACTTGGCTTTCTTGCAAACCACACATCGGTGCATATCCTTTCCACATCTTTCATTAGGCTCAGCCAAGAGAAGTCCTCATAAACCACATTGTAGGTTTTCTTAATTCTGAAATGTCCCATCAAGCCTCCTTCATGTGATTCCCTGACAAACAACTCTCTCAAATAACATTGGGGCACACACAAACGGTTATCAAAGAATAAAGTAACTATCCAGCCTTAGGAACCTTGTATGGATGTAAAGTGAAGGGCAAACAAATATGCAATGTATGTGGAAAGGATACACCTTCTAGGTGGGTTAAGTTCAGCCGCAAGTTTGTCTACATGGGAAATATAAAGAGACTACCGCCTGGCCATCGTTATAGATATAAAAAAGCTTGTTTCAACAACACAGTAGAGGAACGGAATGCGAACATGATACAAAATGGCGCTGAGATATATGAGACACTACAAGCTTTTAGGAATGATTTTGGAAGACCTCTAGAGAAGGAGAAAAAAAGGAGAAGACCAGAGTTGGAAGATGATGAAATGGTTCAAGAAGAAGAGTGTGAAGAATCAAATGATCTATGGCAGTGGAAGAAGAGATCAATATTCTTTGAACTACCTTACTGGAAGGTAAAGTATAGTCTACCTTAATTATAAGATTGTTGTATATGAATTTGCCTAACAGTTTCTTCTTTAATGTGTTAGGAGTTGCATGTTCGTCACAATATTGATGTTATGCACGTAGAGAAGAATGTGTCGGATGCTATATTGTCTCTCTTGATGCAAAGTGCTAAGTCAAAAGATGGGTTGAAAGCAAGAAAAGACTTAGAAGATATTGGAATCAGAAAACACTTGCACACAAAGGTGAGGGGAAAGAAAACATACTTACCTCCAGCTGCCTACTGGTTATCTAAGAAAGAAAAGACCTTTTTGTGCCAAAGGTTATCTAAGTTTAAAGGTCCTGATGGTTATTGTGGTAATATTGCGAATAGTGTGTCAGTTAACCCTCCAAATATTGGTAGTTTGAAGTCGCATGATCATCATGTTCTAGTACAAAACTTGTTACCAGCTGCATTAAGAGGGTTGTTACATAGGGGTCCTAGGATAGCCATAAATAGATTATGCAGTTACTTCAACAGGTTGTGTCAGCGCATAATTGAACCGGAGAAGCTTATATCAATGGAGACAAAGTTTGTGGAAACAATGTGTCAGCTGGAGCGCTTCTTCCCTCCATCCCTTTTTGATATCATGTTTCACCTTCCAATACATTTATCAAAAGAGGCACGTTTGGGAGGACCAATACACTTCCGATGGATGTATCCCTTTGAAAGGTTTGATGTTCTCATTTGCTTCAATATATGTATTTTCTGCAATGATGTTTGACTAATATTCATATTTCTTGAATGAGTTATAGGTACATGAAAACACTAAAGGCTTTTGATAGGAATCATGCAAGGCCATAAGCATGTATGGCTGAGGGGTATTTAGCTGGAGAATGCGTTGCATTTTGTTTAGAGTTCCTTAAAGATTCAGTACCAGTTCAAGAAACAGTTAATCGTAATGAGGATATGGAGGCTGAAAGAATGGTGGTTGAAAGCCGACCTCTGCAGAAGGGTACCGAGTTTACCCTTTCAGATAAAGATAGAGACATTTCAAATCGTTATGTCCTAATGAACATGGCATCTTTGGATCTTTTTTTTGAGTAAGTTATTCTTTAAGTTTCATCTACTTGAAATTATAATTTCATTTTCATATATTTTTATTTAATGTCAAACCAGTATACATTTGGAAGAGTTACAAGCTAATGATGCTCGATATGCTAGAAAAGAAACTTTGTTATGGAAAAATCACACTGTGCACTTTCCAGAATGGCTTAAAAAAAGGTTTTGAACTCTATCTTCTTTTCTTGATTATTATTGTAATGACTGGTTAGCTTGTATTTTGATGACTGGTTAGCTTGTTGGTTAATGAACATGTCCAAATTTTAGTATTAAGAATGACTGGTTAGCTTGTAATTTCATGACTGGTTAGCTTGTTGGTAGATGAAAATGTCCAGATTTTATTATTAAGAATGACTGGTTAGCTTGTAGCTTGATGAATATGTCCAGATGATCATATTCTGATTTTCTGCGGCAGGTTCATTCAGACTCACCAAATAGTTATTCTAAGGAGATAAGGTGGTTGGCATTTGGACCAAGAATTGTTGCTTTAGCACATAAAGGTTTCATCATTAATGGGCAACGGTTTCATACAGATGCGATCAAGCGAAGACACAAAACAGTGGAGTAACTTATGAAGCATTTAGCATGTATAGATCAAGTGCTCGAGATACAAGACAAGTCGCTGATATGATTACATATTATGGAGTCATAAAGGAGATTTTGCTTATAGACTACCACATGTTCAAAGTGCTGCTGTTTAGATGCAACTGGGCCAACACAGGGAATGGTGTGAAGGAAGAAGATGGCTTCACTCTTGCTAACCTTCACATGAACCAAGCAGCCTATTTGAAAGATCCATTCATTCTACCTTCTCAAGCGAAACAGGTTTTCTACTCTAAGGAAGATGATAATTCAAATTGGTATGTTGTTATGAGAGCACCACCTAGAGGTTATCATGAGTTGGAAACAGAAGAGGATTTAGTTGGTGCACCTTTGCCTATCCAAGAAGTCGATGATTTGGGTGATGATTCTTCTGATGATGATAGTTCTTATGTTCAGGATGATTGTGAAGGTTTATTAGTGTTAGATTGATATTGGATTGTATGAACAAGTTGTGTTGTGGTTTGTATGAACAAGTTAATGTTTATAGGTTTTGGAATAATTAAAATTTTTATTGGAATTTTTAATAATTTAATTTTTATTATAACAAATATTTGAATTACAATTTTAAATTAAAATTATAAAACAAAACTGTAATTATTATTAATAAATTTACGGATAATTAATAACGCAAAATATTTGCTATCTATCCTAGCAGGAAAAATAAAATTAATAGATTTTAATAACAATTATACAACGTTATTATAAATATCAACAATTACATAACAAATAACGCCATTGTTGTATCGTTAACTATAACATAACCAAATACCGCTATTAAAAGTGCCGGACCTATTATAACAGGCTCTGTCAGAGCGTGGAAGGGAGCGCTATGATTTTAGATGCATAGCGTTTTTCGTCTGCTAATACTACCCACATTTCCTGTAGTGAAGACTAAGATACCTAGGTAAATTGTCTTTAGGTCAACATAGAGTATCACAAGTCTAGTTGCAGACTGTGAGTACTCAAGGTGTTTTAGATTATGAATTGGTCCGTCACAAGTCAGGTGAAACGTTGTGTAATCTGGATTAGACATGTCGTTGTTAGACAGTTTAAACGATTTTTATTACAAGTAATATGTATTGTTGAAGAAGATTCAAAATATCTATTGTTTCTATTTAAGCTTGCTTTTCTCACAAGTTCGATCTTCAAACAAGCCAATGTAGTTTGGTCGACCGATTTCCAGTTCTCGTAGAAGCCTAATGCATATTTCAATTGATTTCTTAGGGTTGAGATTATGCTTTCGGGATCAAGCTGTTAACAATTAAAGACAGACATTAAAAAAAGTTTGGCTCTGTTAGAGTGATATATATAAACCCTATTTCAACACATCTTTAAAGACGTTTCACTCTTTTCTCCAATTTATAATTACCTCTTTTTCAATTTCATCTATTATCTTTTCTGCCATTTCCCGTACTTTTGATTTCGCATATCGGTAATGATTTGTAGCAGGATCATCAAGCTTGAGACGTTTAATTCTTCCATCTTTGTTGGATTTGGGAACCTCCATAGTACAAACTATAGATGAAATAGGATAGATCTTTCAACCGTATCAAGACAGACATGAAGATTATATCAAATAGGATAGATTTTTCTTTGCCTTCCACATAAAAAAAAAAGATCTTTTATTGGTACTTGCATTGCACGCCAATAAAGTTGACTTGACCAGTTAATTAATCAATAGGAATAACTTGGGCTTGCTTTGTGATAATGGCCTTTCGGAGTCTTGGGTCCTTGTTCGGCGTGTGAGATTTTCTTGGGATTACGGTCATCTCAGTACCTGTTTGGCCTCTTGGCTGACTATGTTGGATAATTCGCTTGTGGAAACTTAACATATTATTAGTTATTTAATATATTAAGAGATAAACACAAAAAGAAAATATAGAATAAGAAAAGAAAGTTTTCTATTATATTAAGTTTGTGTTTTCCATTCCCACATGTTAAAAGGAATTTTCTTTCACTATAAATATAGGTCTCATGGAGAGGTGTTCCATAAGAGATCTAACAGAAATATTGTGAGCTTTAGTTTTGAGTAGTTTCTAAAGCAATAAGAAAAGTTGTTCTTATTATCCTTTGTTCTAAGAGATCCTTCAATTGGTATCAAAGCTTAAGTTAAAGCTTCGATCAAAGCTTAAGTTGAAGCTTCGATACTGGTGGCTGTGAAACAAGAATTCGAGACACAAGATCGCTGACGTGAATAGGGCTCCACGCACGAAGGACCTTGGATCAGCATCCATCCAATGTCCGATGTTAAACTCGACAAACTACACAGTTTGGTCGATGAGGAAGAGGGTGTTACTCCGTGTTCATGATGTGTGGGACACGATAGACCTTGGTTCGGATGATCAAAAGAAGAACGATGTTGCGATTGCTCTTTTGATTCAATTTATTCCCGAAACTTTGATTCTCCAGGTGGGAGAACAGTCTGCATCAAAAGAAATCTGAAACGCCATCAAGTCCCGACACCTTGGAGCTGATCGTGTAAGGGATGCGAGACTTCAGACATTGATGACGGAGTTCGACAGGTTGAAGATGGATGATAGTGATACCGTGGATGACTTTGCGGGAAAGATATCAAGGTTATCATCCAAGGCAGCCTCGTTGGGAGAAAACAAAGAAGAATCCAAGATGGTTAAGAAGTTTTTGAAGGGTCTTCCAAGACACAAGTATATCCAGATCGTAGCGTCGCTTGAGCAAGTCCTAGAACTCAAATCTACGGGTTTTGAGGACATAGTTGGAAGGATATAGGCGTATGAGGAGCGTTTAAGGGAAGAAACTCAAAAGGAAGACCAAGGGAAGCTTATGTTTTCGGATAACAATCACCATAGTCAGAGGAACTATGGAGATTTTCGTGGTAGAGGTAGAGGACGGAATGGAAGAGGCATAGGTCGAGGTAGGTTACACAATCAAAACTATGTGTCACACACCGAAGACAAAAACTCGAAGAAGGATTGTTCCCAGCTGATATGTTGGAGATGTGACAAGCCGGGTCACTATGCAACTTCCTTCCCCGAGAAGTCAGTGAGGAATCAAGAAACCAACTTAAACGAAATACAAGTGGCCGATGCCCTCTATGTACACGAGGTGGTATTCTTGAATAAAGACAAGGTGATTCTAAAGAATCTTGATATCGACAAAGGTAATGCAAGTGTTTGGTATTTGTATAATGGAGCGAGTAATCACATGATGGGAAATAAGGAGTTCTTTTCGACTTTGAATCTCAACACCAAAGGGAAAATGAAGTTTGGTGATGGATCGGGTGTTGATATTGTTGGAAAAGGGGTTGTTACCTTTGTGTGCAAGACTGGCGAGAAGTAGGCACTCAAAGACATATACTACATACCCGACCTGAAGCATAACATATTGAGTCTTGGACAAGCAACAGAAAACGGATGTGAGGTTAACATGAAAGATGTCTATTTTAGCACTCACAGATTTGTGTGGCAGGTTGCTTGTATGTGTTACAAGATCTACAGACCGTCTCTACAAGACCCCGATGGAGATTAGCTATCCGCATTGTTTACATGTCAGAGATGAAGATGCAACATGGAGGTGGCATGCTCTACTAGGACATCTAAGATATGGCGTGAAGAACGACATGGTAAAGAAGGAGATGGTCGTAGGAATGTCGTGTGTAACACACGAAGAAAGCGTGTGACGCATTCCTAGCAGGGAAGAAAATCAGAGATGCATTTCTGACTAAGGCCATTGTTCGTTCATCAAATCTACTAGAATTATTGCATGGAGATTTGTGTGGACGAATAACACCACCAACGTCAGCAAATATTCTCGAGGCATTCTATCGGTTCGAAATATTTCACACCGATAGAGGAGGAGCGTTTGCGTCAGGAAAGTTCAATCTAGCTTGCACCGATGGAGGAGGAGAGTTTATCTCAGCTTAGTGGAAGATGCCGAACTACTTATAGGTTGAAGAGATGGTAACCGAAATGGAGTCTATCACAAGAAAAAAGACATGAGAGCTTGTGGATAAACCGCCTGGTATTAAACCTATAAGGTTAAAGTGGATCTACAATATTCCAGGAGCAGACGAAATCAAGATAAAGGAGGAGAGTTATGCTCAAGGAATCATGTGTGACACAAAGATGGAAGTGTGTAACACGATCCACGTAGCAATGAAGTTGAGTTTAAATATCTCAAAGGTTGAAGATGAACCAGATATAAATGCTACAGGATACAAAAGAAGCATAGGATGTTTGAGGTATCTACTTGACACAAGATCAGTTGTGTGTTACACAGTTGGTGTTCTAAGTCGATACATGCAAACTCTGGGTGTTAAGAAGAAGGCCGACATCCTAACCAAGCCATTAGCAAGGATTAAGTTCAAGCAAATGAGGAGCTTAATCGGAGTTCAAGAAATTGATCTCCCTAATTCAAGTTGGAATTAAGGGGGTGATTGTTGGGTAATTCCAAGCTTGTGGAAACTTAACATATTATAAGATGTTTAATATGTTAAGAGATAAACACAAAAAGAAAATCTAGAATAAGAAAAGAAAGTTTTCTATTATATTAGCTTTGTGTTTTCCATATCCCACATGTTAAAGAGAATTGTCTTTCAATATAAATATAGGTCTCATGGAGAGGTGTTCCGTAAGAGATCTAAGAGAAATATTGTGAGCTTTAGTTTTGAGTAGTTTCTAAAGCAATAAGAAAAGTTGTTCTTATTATCCTTTGTTCTAAGAGATCCTTCAGACTAGGTAGACAGTTTCCCTTCTCAAATAAGAAGTTTAGTTGTGGTACTTAGGGATCGAATCCATAGGGAGTGTAGACACACAATAAACTCAATACAGTCGCAATTAAGCTAGGCAAATAAATTTAAGAGAAAATAGTTTTTATTAGCCAAAAAAACTATGAAGTTGTCTGATTAGTATAATTACTCTCTTAATTGTCTCATTAGTATAATATTTTAAAAAAATCACAATACTAACCTTAGAAAATAGAATTACTTATATATTTAATAAATATTAAATTATTTTAAATATTTAATTAATTAAGAAAAGAAAAAATATATACCCAAATCAATGAACCCTAATTCTAAAATTCCTAAAATCGATTGTTCCTCCTCTCTCCCTCTCGTAAAGCGACGACGCATACCAGATATTCTCCAGCGGCGTACTCTCCGGTGTCGATCTCTGCTTCTCTTACAACACTCGGCCTCAAGCTTCTTCATCTATGCCCGCATATCTGCTTAGCCTCTCTAAGCGAAAGGTGGAACGAGCGAAAGGGTGAACTCGAAGGATACCCCGGCGTCCATATCTTCTTCTCCATCGTAGCTCTGGTGTGTCTTATCGTCTCCGGTTAAATCACAAGCTCGTGTCTGTAAATCGAGGTATTTTCGACCCTTGTCCTTGGTTGTCGGTTTGTTCTATTGATTTTGAATGTCTCAGATGAGGGATTGCGAGTGACTCTTGATTTCCGAGTGTTTTGTTGTCTCAGTCGAAAGGGTTTTGTTGTCTTAACTCTTCAAAAACTTTTGCCGAGTGTTGTCTGGAGTTGGTATATAGGTTTGTGTGATTCATATTTACTTCAATCGTGTGGTTCTGTTGTCTCATTTGTATGTCTACGGATTTTGATTAGTTTGAGATTAATTGATTAGCCCTTAGTTTGTTTGAATCAATAGAGTTTCATTTTGGGTTTTGCTTGTGGTGCTTGATATTTACATTGTATAAAGACATTGATTGTTGATCTCTATTGTGTTATTTTAGGTATGGAATTGGAGTTGCCTAGGCGTCTATATGGGGAGGGGTTGGAATCTCAGGTTAAGAAGGTTAATAACAGCTGCCTCATGTCACATTTCGAGATGTTGAGGTCAGCAATGAAGGAAGAATATGAGGATGTGATGAAAGATCCTCTGTTTTCGCATATTATGGCTATTGAGAAGAATGGTTTGAAGTTTTCGGCGAGGCTGGTTCACTCATTTATGTGCAAGGAGTTGAGTACAAGCAAGAAATATGAGAAGTGGTTTGTCTTTGCGAAGAGGCCTATGCGATTTTCACTGCAAGAGTTTCATGTTGTCACCGGTCTCAAAGTGACCCAAGAAAACACAAGTGGAGTAGTGAAATGAAAAAATGACAAGGGTTTTTGGAGTATGTTGTTAAAGAGAGGTGGGAAAATCAACTTGAAGATGGTAAAAGAGGAGTACTTGGAAGAGTGTAGCAGCTGGACTCGAGTTGATGGGATCCGGCTTATCTATCTCTGTGTGATTATGGGTGTTGTGTTAGGAAGGGATCAGAAGGTGAATTTTCCACATCTCTACATCAAGTTGGCAATGGATCTAGAGAAGCTTCGGAAGTACCTGTGGGGTCTTGAGTCGTTTGGTTTCTTGCTCAAATCAATCGATAAAACAAGGCCTAAATTAGAGCAGAAGGAGGGGTATCTGATGGAAGGCTTCTTGTTTGCCTTCAAGATTTGGATTATGGAAGCAATTTCGGCTTTTGGAGAGATATGTGGTACAAAAGTCAGAGAGATCTACACAGGTCCAAGGTGTGGGAACTGGAGAGGATGTGCAAAATGCTCATATAAAACATCATAGGACTTGAGAGTTTATTCCCAGAGAAGGTATGTGTATAGCTTTCTCATAACTATTTTTTATTATCTTGTTGATGTTACTAATGATTTGTTGTGTTTTAGGGGATTTTGCACTCATTCATTGAATTCCACAGAGATGGAGATGTCATTCTGTCTGCTCAGTTTGACAGGAAGGGTGAGAAGAAGGATGAAAAAGTTGATTGTATGTTGGATATGGTAAGAATAAAATATGATTGGAGTGATCATCAATGGGGAGTTGTAGATGCTCCAATTGCTGAAATGGAAGAATCTAGTGAAGAGGAAGATGAGGAGGAACCTGAAACAGTGATTGGCGATAGGAGTAATGGTGCAGCAGATGTACAAGGCACAATTAATGTTGCAGCAACAAACAAGAGAAAGAATATAGACCAAGGTGCAGATACAAGGAAGAAGAAGGTGTTGTGTCAGTTTGCTGCAACAGCTAAGAGTGCTAAAGGTGTGGATACAGAAATGAAGACGTTTATGGAGGGTTTGTTCACAGATTCTTTTACCGCTTTTGAGGAGAAATTTTGTACAAAATTCATTGGCAGATTTGAGAAGCTAGAGAAAGACGTTAGCGAGAGGTTGGGGAAGATGGAGAGTGAGATTACACAGATCAAGGCAGCTGTCACATTGAGAGACTTGGCGGAAACGGCTTCTCAGGAAAGTGGTCCTAGCAAGGGGGTAGTACATACAGCTCCATTAAAGAAAAAGTTAACACCTAAGAGAAAGCGTTAAAGAGTTGTTGAAATTGGAACTAGGCAGTTGGAAGTAGGCTTATGGAGCTAGGTTGTTGAAAACTTGGAACAAGATGTTTATGTATTTTGTCTACTTGTTTGATGTTTGTAATTCGTGTATGTGTAGTATGTATTTGTCTGATGTTTATTTTCCGTGTGTGTGTACTTGTATGATCTTGGTAGTCGGATTTGATTTTTTTTGTAATTTTATGTTTGTAATACTTGGTAGTCGGATTTGTAATATAAATTTCATGTTCGTTTTAAGCTTCTTGGTTATTGACTTTCATGTTTTAATGTTTGTCATTAGGATGGGAAAAGAAAAGATCTAAACACTGATGATTTGTTTGTCAATTTACCTCGAGTAAATTTGACTAAATCATCAGATGTTGATCTTCGGATGTGTACACAAGATTACTTAGATAGTTGTTTGAAGGGCTTTCACAGGACACATTTTTTAAAGGTTTTGATCGTTCTCCTTCAGAAAACTCATTGAAGTTATCAATGCCGCATTTAGATGATCGAAAGATAGATCAACCACTAGAAGCAGAGCCGGATACGTGTTTAGTGCATGTAAGGCCAAAAGATTTTGAAAAACTTCATGCGTGGCAAACTTCTCGAGTGTAAGCGTTTTGGTTAATTCTTGACAATTTTGTCATTGTGAATTGGTTAATTCTTGACAATTGTATCATTGGGTTTTGGTTGCAGAGCTATAAAGATTGGTCCTTCTATGCTAGACTTGGACATGGGTGATCGGGTTGTAAGTACAAGAAAGTGGCTCAAAAACTATGTAAGTTAATTCTGTTATATGGACTATTAGCTATTCTATAAACTGTTTACTCACAACAGTCTTTATTTTATTGGAAATTGATGCTGTGATGTACATATTCCAAGAGCGAACAACGCTGCGACGCTGGAAACCTGATCGGGTTGCATTCATGACTTGCGTGTTCAGCAACCTCATTAGAAGGGAGTATGTAAATTTCTTGAATGGTAGGAAGAAGTACAAGATGGATAATTTGCTAGTGGAATACGGTCAAGGTGAGCTTTCTTCTCATGGAAGAACACGAAAAGTGTGGAGTGTCGATGTCGATCGGATCGACGTTCCAGTTTGGGTCAACAAGAATCATTGGATCACATTATGCATATCCTTTGTGAATAGGCATATCGATGTATTTGATAGTGGGGGTTCAAAGAGGAAAAGGAAGTATAAGCATTCACATTCCTTGTTCCTCGCATTGTGAAGGCTGATTGCAAATTCACGTGAATCCCAAGCAAAAGATTTCGATATCTCACATCCATAATCATTACGCATAATCTGAATAATATCACCTTTTTTAGGTCCTTCTTTGACACCTTCATATTTATGCCTATTGTTTTTGCTGAAGCTGTCTTCTCCGCACTGGTTTTGCTTGAAGGTGCACATGAATGTTCACCGATATATTGGTTGATAATAAAATATATCGACCTCGTCAAACACTCTGCTCGACAGCCCCAATTGCAACCTCTATCTGCGCATCTAATACACCATATTTTTGTATTGGATGTGATCACTTTGTAGTCAAAGTGGTGCCTCATTGCACATAGTTCAAACCTCGCCTTCAACACTGTTTTGTTAACGAAAAAATCCCCTTTCTTAACCAATTCGACCAGAGCTATCTTCCCCACCTTTTCTTGGTTTTCTTTTTTAGACATGATGGTGAAAGCATCATAATCATCTTCATCAACCTCGAGTTGCTTCATAGCCATAACATTACTTGAACCAGCCCCATTGTTACAAGGATTTCTCTCCTCTCCACCTGTAGTTGAATCAGTTGGCACCTTATTAAGATCAATATCGACTTTACTTGAATTCCCATGCTTAGCTTTATTGGTAACACATAATCGAGTTGACTGATTCTTCTTAAAATACTCTAGGAAATTTTTCAGTTGCCGTGAGTTTCCGATTCTCACTGGTGGACATTCAGATGAATTGATCAATCCAATAGGTATATAACTAAACTCCAAGTCGCTAGCATTATCTTCGAGACCAAAATCCTCCAAAACGATATTCTGAAACTCTTCATAGGTGGACCTCAATTCCAAAGCCAGTAACCTTCCCCCCTGCTTTTCATCAACATAAAATTTCCATCCAGAAGGTCCAACCAATTCCCATACACCACATGAGGCATAGATATGCATCATGGAAGAAACTTTGTGAAATGTTTTATGAAAATCAAAAAAATATGGAAGAGATGTTGAAGAAGACGATAAATTGAAGAAACTGATTTTTTTTTAACTTTTTTGTTAAAAAAAACTGATTTAAAGATAAGAAAATATAATATTTGCAAATATTTTCATAATTGCTCTTCCCTTAATTTTTGCAACTGTTCATACTTATCCGTAGAATCTGAATTTTAATATAGGTAGAAGACAGTTACAATGTTTGAAACTAAGTTTTACGACTAAGTAGATTATTGCTACATTGGAGATTGTTAATTCTGCATACTTTAAAATGGTAGGTAAAACGTAGATTGAGGATTCAAAATTTATTTGGATTGCTTTATTTTAGCAGATAAAGTTTTCTAAAACAAATATGACACATAACAAAATGTGGATTTCGAATTCTACTGTGTAGAACACGACATCTGCTATCCATAGAACGTAAATTTAAATTTTTATTTAACAACTTTTTAACCCTAACAAAATACCAATATGTTGATATTATTATTTCTTAAATATTTTATATTTTTAAAAATAAATTTGGTGTGAAAAATAATTTATTTTGATTTATTTCAAAAAATAGAAAGGTTAAAGGCAAAAAGGGTACAAATTCGTTTTTATGCTAATTGGACAACCTTTTGGTTTTTTTTTTGGCTCAAAAAGAAATTTCCCCATTTAAAGCAGTATATAAAACAAAAAAAATTGATTGATTAATTGGTTTGTAAGCAATAATAACAAATAGCTAGATCTAGGATTTTAGGTAAGTGGATTATAGAGGATACTCTCTCCCTTTCATATTAAGTGTCGTTGTAAAAATAAAAATTGTTACAAAATAAGTGTCGCTTACGATTTTTGATGCAAAATATATTAAATTTATCATGCAAATTATTTTTCTATTGGTTGAAATATGGTTAGATGTATAGGTAATTTTGTTTTTATATAGAAAATTTGTAAAATTAATTATTTTCTTAATCCGTGTGCAAAAAGCTAAAGTGACACTTAAATGAAACAGAGGGGGTACAAGCTAATGTTTTTGTATCCTAGAACTCGAATGCAAAGAGTAATATATTAAGTAGTGAATCTATCTATGATTTAAGTCTTTGTTAACAACTCTCATTGAGAACTCGGAATCGACCTTCTATCAATGCTATTGAGCTAGCATTGATCGATGCTCACATAAATTAAGCACTATCCTAGGATCAAGATTCTAGTTAGCTACTCTAATACACATGCAATAAGCACAATACTGATGAAATATATTTATTACGTCCTAGCAATTCTATTGTTTGGCTAATCCATCAATACCATTAATAAACCCTAAATCTAACATGAGATCTACTCAGACATGATCAGAGAAACAGAAATCACAGATGAATAGAATAAATAAAAATAAAAAATAAAGAACCAAAGAAGTTCCAGGAGGACTCTGAAGGAGTTCCTCACTTCTCTCATAACCCTAGAACTATGAATAAAAGAAAGCTTAGATACCGTGTAGCCTAAATAATGGCTTAGAAACATATAAATAGGGTTTAAAATTGGCTAGGGGCATTCTGGTAATTTGTGATGGCTTTTGTGCTTAAGTCGGTCATAAACTATATTCCTCACGTGTTCTGTAATCACCGTATATCGACACCAAGGGTCTTCCGTCGATCGATATTCCTTCGTCTCCTCAACAACTTCCTCTCGCAAGGCAGACATACCACTTTTCAGTAAAACGGGTATAACTTTGGCTTTAGGATCCTGACTGACCTAAAACCTGTGGCATTGGAAATATAACGCAGATATCTATCTTTTATACAAATATCAGCTCAACCGCACCGTGGGAAAGTCTCCATCCATAGATAAATGTCTGACGCGTCTGCGCAGTTCTACAAGTCAAAAAGCTTCAGAATCACCAAAGTTCTCTAAAACGTACTTGCACCTGAAAAAAACTCTAAAACAACCTCAGGCACACATAATAGACTCTAAATAGGGCCTATAACATGGTCTAAAATTGGTAAATATTGGGACCTATCAACTCCACCAGACTTAACCTTTTGCTCATCCTCAAGCGAAACAAGGGTAAACATTGAAAGAGGTTTGAAAGACAGGGACTCACAAAATCTCTAACTTATCATTATCACCTCTAATATGTTTAAACCACATCAAATAAATGCTAATCTTAGAGAAAATTTATATACATATCCTAGTATAACAACCAAATCTGTATTACCAGCAACTTAGCAAATACTAGTCTGACTCACCCCTCTACTATCCTCATTTTTTGCCAAATAAAAGTTCATGCTTTACCTTGGGAGGTATCGATCAAACGACACATAGACTCTTACTCAAGAAAGTATATGAACACAAAGGTAGTCTTCTATGGTTCATTTATTCCCTCTTTATATGTTCTCTGAATCTTTTTATATCTCAAATCCAATGATCAATGATGCTTATTCAGACCATCATCTTGCCATCTTCTTTTCTCTTTTTATTTATTATTTGACAGAGTGTAGGAAAATAGTGAGGTCATCGGTAATGTACATACCCCTCGCTTCCAACGATGTGTGATAAGTCCTTTGATTTAGAATAGTGGGGTCATCGGTAATTTACCTACTCCTCTTCATTTGAGGAAATCATCACAATCTCTTCCTTTTAGATGCCGAAGAGAGAGAGAGAGAGAGAGAAAGAGAGAGAGAGAGAGAGAGAGAGAGAGAGAGAGAGAGAGAGAGAGAGAGAGAGAGAGAGAGAGAGAGAGAGAGAGAGAGAGAGAGAGAGAGAGAGAGAGAGAGAGAGAGAGAGAGAGAGAGAGAGAGAGAGAGAGAGAGAGAGAGAGAGAGAGAGAGAGAGAGAGAGAGAGAGAGAGAGAGAGAGAGAGAGAGAGAGAGAGAGAGAGAAAAGGGAATCACAACACACAAACTTTTACCTTCCATACTTGCAGGAGAAATTCGATCCAATGTATGCCAAACCCCAAAGCCAGCAAATAAGTCAGTATTAGGTTAGAGGCCAGCTTCGTATCATTCAAAATTTCTAAGAAAGTGTGATATAGTGACAGGATTATCCACTTTTGTATCTCTCTTACTCTTTGTAATTAACAAGTCTAAGAATTGTGCTATAGAATGACTAGTGAATACATAAAAATATAAATCTGATCATAATCCTCTTGTTGACTCTTTAAAAACTTAAATAAAAACACATAAAAGTAAATATCAAAATAAAACACAATATCATTAATACCTCCACCAGACTTAAACAACTTTGTCCTTAGTGTTATACAGTCTAAGACTGGTGGGAAAATAAATCATAAGGACAAAATTTAACAAGGAAATATGGTATACCTGCACATTGGATGTGAGTGTCGATCGACACTGTGAAGTGGAGATTGTTACCCTTGATGCTCTGTCGATCGACGCTGGCCAGCCATCGATCGATGTTTGGTGCAGAACTCGTCTTCCTAGGATCTCTTCTTCTTCTTTTTTTACCTGAAATAAAAAAATAAGAAAATTAGTAATAAATGAAAAATAAAACCAAATAAAAACTTAGCTAACATTAGGTTGCCTCCCACTTAGCGCTTATTTTAAGTCATTAGTTTGATTTCTAGAGATCTGATTCAGTCCAAATGAGAATGAGACTTGCTCCAAAACAAGTCTCAGTGTATTCTTTCTTCAGCTTCATCACGCTTTTTGTGAAACCTTCCATAGACTCTTCTCCTTTGCCTATCATCTCAGTATTTCCTGACAACATCTGAGAAGTGAGGAATCAATGATACTTGACGACCGCCCTTTGTCCTTTTCCTCTTCTTCAATTTTCTCCTCTTCTTTCTGCTATTTCCCCCGAGACTTTTCTGTTTCCGTCTATGTGAGATACCCGAGGGATGTCGATGCACACTAGGTGGAGTGTCAGTCGACACTAGGTCTGAAGAGACTTTCTTGACATCATCTTCTAGACTTGGTTTTTCCTTAGCCACAGCTACATGCAACGGATCTTCTACTATCCCAATGCAGTATTCTAAATGCTCAATTATGTCGGGTAGAATAGGTAGTTCTATTTCAGAAATAGTGCTGGAAACCACAAACTTGACAGGGTCATGTATCCTCTTCACTCTTTTGTGAAAACGAACTTCTTCTTCACAAATAGGTGGTCTCAGATGTTCGTGGACATTAAGGTATGAGGCCTCAAACTTGTGCATTCTCTCCTCAACTATTTCCAGCTCAATTATCTAACATGGCAGTTCGTGCAACCAAGGGTGTTGATCGATATCATCAAGTGGGTGTCGATAATGAAATCAGGTTGCTGTCGATCGATGTTATCCAGTGGGTGGCGACTGATGCTATTTTTTTTCTGAAGTCTTTAGATCTCTTCCCAACGTGTGCTGATCGTAATCAAGCTTCTTCTCCAAATCCTGACCTAAATCTTCTGGTTGTGCTTCATCCAATTTCTTCAAGAAATCATCTAGCTCCAAGAAATATTTCATAGTAATCTCTTTGTCTCCATCTAGGAAAAGATAACAACTTGATACATCAGTTCTCTTTAATGTCAAGTCTGTAATGTCTTGAGGACAACTCGATCTTTCTTGGATTTCAAGTGGTATCGACTGACAGCAGGGGCTGGTGTAGATCGATTATGAGGTCTTAGTATCGATCGACACTGAGTTATTTGTGTCGATCGATGCTGAGGTTAGATCACTAATATTAGCTTCTTCTGCTTTGGTCGGCTCAGATCCATGACGTTCGCCACCCTTTGCCATATTATGGTTAACCAGCTATCATATGTTCAGTTTGTCTCTCGTCTTTTGCCAACCTTCAAGCATCATGTCCTACTTATCATTAATCTCTCTTTCTCGAGTAGCTTCAAC